>JAFMPE010117412.1:0-25540 GCA_024759925.1 Ficus religiosa | reverse complement strand
AAAAAAAAACAGCAACAGCAACAATAAAAGTTTAAAAAAAAAAAAACAACAACAACAACAAAATAAAAAAAAAAGTAGCAGCAAAAAAGGGAAAAAAAAAACAGAGAAAACAACAACAAAAAAACCATATAAAAAAAAAAGCAACAGCAGCCGAAAGAAAGAAAGAGAAAAAAAAAAAGAAAAAAGAAAAAAAAAAGCAACAGCAGCCGAAAGAAAGAAAGAGAAAAAAAAAAAAAAAGAAACAGCTGTTGAAAAAAAAAAAAAAAAAACTTCTCAGTCAAGGATAGTCAACCCCATCCTTTTAGTAAGTATAATAATAATGTGTATAGGGGCAGGGAGTGTTAATCCCGTCTGTAACCCGACTTTGATTCGGACATATAAACTTATCTCTACTTCCGTTTCAAATCCCGTTAACAATCTCTCATTCCTGTCACGTTAGAAATGGGTGCAGGAAAAATGTTATCTCTAATTATCATCTTGAAATCCTATGTCATTTTTTTCTAAAGATTTGTGCCATTTTACATAAATTTCGTCCTCTCTAAGTTCATGTTGGGTTTCAACGTCGTTGTCCTTTAAACATAATCGGATATTTTTATTACACCGCTGATATTTACATCTCGTTGCAAAATAAATATTCGTTTAATTGAACTATTGTCGTTTTAATAGTTTTCTTATCGCTTAAAGTTTTTTTGTCGGTTTTTGTTAGCGTCACAAGTTATCTCAAACGTTGTAATTTCTTTGCTCTTGTCGTTTATAAAAGATGCAGTACGTTGTCGTTTGTATTATAATTGCCCTTCCAGCAAATTGTCGTGTCAAACTCATGACACCATTTTGTGATTCCTGATAATGCAATAATAAGGCTAGTTTCTTATTCAAAATTAATCACCGTCATTATAAATATCTAGAGTAAATAGTGAAAAAATAGATAATTTACTAAGTAAAATTAACTATTCACTGTTGTTTATTTTATTAGTGGTACTTTAGTTCACTGGTTTGGAGTTGAAATTTTTAAGTCGGGGTTGGTTAATTTTTTAAAAATTAGTTATAATTTTTGTTGACTTTTCAGAAAAAGAAAAACTGAGATGAAAAATTTAAGTTAGAGTTGAAACATCAAACGGAGGCTAAGTGATTGTTTGACAATCCAATTCAAAGTGGACTTTTTGAGATATTTTTTTTTCTTTTACTTTAAAAGTAACTTATTCTTAAATCAACATCTCTAATTTTTACTTTTTTTTCATTTTCAAAAACTTCAAATTTTAGAGGTCCATAGCTTTCATATTTTTAGTCCAAATGAAATAATTATTGTGTCAAAATGCTCATAACAAAGAGAAGAAAGAAATAATATCCATATTGGTGTGTGTGTATATATTTTCGAACACCTTTTTTTATACTATGTGACTATCACAATTCATTTTAATCAAATATATGTTTCAAAATTTGTGGGCCGAAAGTTTGAATAGGGTCCAAGATCTTAGCCCAAACAGAAGAAAACCCAAATCCAATAGGGAGAGACTCTTCTTCATCACATTCGCGCCAAAACTTCAAACTCCCGCCATTTCACATCATCCAGTCGAACTTCAACCCAAGAGAGAGAAAGAAGAGAGAGAGAGAGAGGACAAGATCCAGAGAGAGAGAGAGAGAGAGAGAGAGAGAAATGGAGGACGAGCAGCGAACAGAATCCGGTCGAAGGCGGAGCAGAGGAGCGGAGGCAACGGCTCGTGCCGGGGCCTTAGAACGCCTAAAGGCTCTCCGCAGCGGCGGCCGCCGATCCGAGGTCGGAGGGTTCCAGGTCAAGATGGAGACTCCGATCTACGACGTGGTCGCCGAGGACGAGTATGAATCCCTGGTAGCCAAGCGTCGGGAAGAAGCCCGCAGCTTCATCATCGACGACGACGGTCTAGGGTACGGCGACGAGGGCGAGGAAGAGGACTGGTCCAGAGCGGGAGCCTCTTCCGACGAATCCGACGGCGAATTGGAGAGGCCAAAGCGGAAGAAGTTGGAGAAGAAGGAGAAGAAAAAGCAGTCCGCCGCTTCCGCTTCCCTTTCCGCCGCCGCCGCCATGATGGGGAAGCAGAGGCTCTCGTCGATGTTCACTTCGTCGGTTTTCAAGAAGACTAGGGACGAGAATGGCAAAGGATTGTCCTGCGACAGCGTTGTCGATGATGTTATCGCTGAGTTTGCACCGGACGAGGCCGATAGAGAGAGGCGTAGAAGGGCACAGGGCGGTTCGGTGCCTGGCGCGAGGGGTTTCCCCAAAATTGCGAGTATTAAGAGTGAGAAAGCGACATTTGGTGGTCTTCAACTACCTAGGATTGTCGCAGATTCTGATTGTGAACCGAACAGGGCTGTTTCAAACGGTGATTCTGCGCTGCATTATGGTCAAGATTGTGAAGAAGTTCAGGAAAAAGGCAATCTGGATGATGAAATGGATCAAGCCCCAGTACCCCAATCCCCAGATTCTACAGAGAAGAGAGATGTGGTTGAGGAGAAGATAACAAATGCCGTCGAAGTGAAAGCGGAACCGGCGGTGAAGAAGGAGGAGGTTTTTACTCTGAATGCGAAGATTAGCAAAGAAGAAAAGGACCCGGCTTTCAGTGCTACTGCGGGTTGGAAGGCGGTTAGGAATGGAGGGACGGGGGATACTGGAGGTGCTGTGGAGGTCAACAATGGTTCAAACAGTGAAGAAGTTTCAGATTTTGATTTGGATTCAGATAAGTCACTGCCTTTCTACATACTTGATGCTCACGAGGAGTTTTATGGTACTAACATGGGAACCCTCTATCTATTTGGGAAGGTAACAGAACCATGTGATACATACCTGATTTCTATTTGGCAATTCTATGCTATATAGGTAGTTTTGAATATGGTTGGTCCTTGGATCAGTAAAAGGAAAACTTTGGTTAGGAAATAGCAACTATTGAAGTCCTTTATTTTTCCAAGAATTCTTCTCGTTTCGCTATCGCAACTACGCGATGTTTTCTTACAGTCTTCGTTATTGTCTTTTATGAATGCTTCTCCATCTCGAAAGAAATCTATTTGTAAAAGCAAACATGAGGCTATATCCCCAACTTATTGGTTGATATCCCAGAGACTTGTTTGCCATTCTACTGTTGGAGCCAAATTTTACCTAAGATGATATTTAAAGATTGGTCATATATCAGTGCTATTTTGTTTACTGTCTTTACCCCGTTTAAGAATTCTCTATGGCTTTGTTGTTTCTTGTATCGTTTGTTCCTGATGGAAAAAATAGCCTTGACCGAAAGGGCATCTTTGGCTGCAATATAGGTCAAAGCAGGAAGTGCATATCACAGTTGCTGTGTTGTGGTGAAGAACATGCAGAGATGTGTCTACGCTATTCCGAACCGGTCTGTTTTTGACGTTGATGAAATGGTGAAGCTCGAAAAGGATGCTGAAGAGTCTCGAATTTCACCTGTAGACTTTTGTAAAAAGCTGCAAGTAAGTTAATTATCTTACATATTAGTGACGTAACTACACTTTTTTTTTTGTTCTTTGTAAATGCTATTGATGCTTTCCTATTTCCAATTCTTAGGATGCTGCTGCGGGATTAAAGAACGACATGGCAAAACTGTTGTTAGATCTAAATGTATCAAATTTTAGTATGGCTCCGGTTAAGGTTTGTGGATGTTTTCATCAGTGGCAGTGTTATTCTCATTTGTTCCCTTGTATTTAAGTTAATATTGTCCTGGATTTTTAGTTCCCATTCTGCACCTCTATGTTGCTGATTTTGTTCTGTAATTCTTAGTTCCTCTTCTTTTTTACCATTTCGTAGCTCATTCTTCATATCTTTGATCCCAGAGGAAATATGCATTTGAGCGATCTGACATACCAGTAGGCGAGAATTTTGTCCTCAAGATCAACTATCCCTTTAAGGTACATCAGTTGATCAGTGATTTAAAAATTCAGTTAATTGTTTTTTTTTAATTTTTTTAATTTTTTTGGGTTACATGCTGAAATGACGTCCGAAAATCATCAGATGTTAACTCTGTTATGTATTCTTTTTCCTGAAGATTGAAAGCTTCAAAAGCGATCTTTCTTTAAAATTTTCTTAGAGCCTTAAAGGGTATATGAGGTTTTGATTGGAATCTATTTTTTTACAAGTTAATTCTGGTTCCACTTTTACAGGATCCACCCCTTCCATCTGATCTAAAAGGGAATACTTTCTGTGCTCTTCTAGGAACTCATTCCAGGTACTTGAAGATATATCCGTTCCTCAATTCCGTTGTTTCATGTGAAACTCCAAATTTCTTTCTTTCTTTATCCATGTGTTGAATTTATTCACCACGGTGGATTGCTTATATAGAAAATTAAGAATAGAACCTTGACCATTGCAATATGCAGCGCCTTGGAAAACTTTCTCGTTAAAAGAAAAATAAAGGGACCATCTTGGCTATCAATTGCAAAATTTTCTAGCTGCCCAGCACCACAGCAGGTAAGGTTTTGAAGTCCGTGGAATCTATTTTCATTGAAGCAATACTTGAGAAAGTCTTATTTATTTTATTTTTCAAACTGTCGATTTCACCTTTAAAAGTTAGGTTATACTCTTCACAGGTCAGCTGGTGTAAATTTGAGGTCATTGTTGATTCTCCCAAAGACATAGGAGTTTCGACTTCATCAAAGATATCTGTAGAGATTCCTCCAGTGGTTGTTACAGCCATAAATTTGAAAACCGTTGTTAATGAAAAGCAAAATGTTAATGAAATTGTCTCTGCATCTGTTATCTGCTGCCAAAAAGCCAAGGTTTGAAACCTTCATCGCTCATCCCAATTCAATTTTATTGTTGTACTGATAGAATATATTATCAACTAATGTAGATTACACGTAGATTACACGCAAACTCTTTCATTTTTACCTTTCTTCTCTAAAGTAGTCAGGGTAGGGACTAGTATTATTTCTGCAGACATTATAATTTGCAAAAGTGGTTAAAACATCCTCTACAGCTTGCATTACAAATTTCATCATACCATTTTTTTTATGAAAAGTCAGTTTACGCATAACAAAGTTGAAAGTATTTGTTGGTAGTTTGAAGTTGAGTATTAATCTAATGAGTTTCTTGTAGTGTAGTGCTGCTATTTGTGCTGAAGTACACACTTGCTGATTAACTCTTTCCATGTATCTTACTGCCCATTTTGTTTGGCTTTTCAGATAGATACTCCAATGTTGGCTTCAGAATGGAAGAAGCCAGGTATGCTAAGTCATTTTACTGTTGTTCGTAAGCTCGATGGAGGAATATTTCCAATGGGATTCACTAAAGAGGCTACAGAACGAAACTTAAATGCTGGATTCAATGTAATAAGTTTTGAAAGCAGGTATTGTTTTGCACGTCTTGATATTCAAATTTAAATTTTCCTTGTATCCTCTATGAAGTCATAATTTTGTACACATATAAACTGATCCTGTTATTGAAGTGTTCTTTTTATTTTTTATTTTTTATTTTTTTTTGGGCAGTGAAAGGGCTTTGTTGAATCGTTTAATGATTGAGCTACACAAGTTGGATAGTGATGTTCTTGTTGGACATAATATATCCGGGTTTGATCTGGATGTTCTTCTCCACAGAGTTCAGGTGGGAAGACTTTGTACTGATTTATTCCATTTAGTTTTCTTCCTTAATGCATACTTTCCAAGTAGTGAGATACTGCATGAAGAAAGAGAGATGGAAGATATCGTTTTTTTGTTTGGATAACACTTGTTCAATCTTCTTGGTGCATTAACTTCGAAGAACACATTCTTTTAAGTAACTGGTTTCACATTGACCTGCAGTTAGCTTTCTAAGATGTTTGTCAACAAAACAAAGTTCATGCCTTTTTCCATCCTATCTGATTTGATCCTCTTGTTTTCCTAAAATGCAGATTCTTCCTTTTCTGTTGGTTAGATGTATTTGGCAGCTACTAATGTTATCAAATTCTATAGCATTGACTTATATGTGCCTGAACCAGTTGTGGTTACCTCTGCAATGCAAGTTCCCACTTAATCGTCTAAACTTATTATTAGACGCCATAGTTTCTAAAATGCTCGCTTTAATTTGCAGGCTTGCAGAGTACCAAGCAGTATGTGGTCCAAAATAGGTCGCCTCAAGCGTTCAGTGATGCCTAAGCTTTCGAAAGGAAATACCATGTATGGGTCTGGAGCAAGTCCAGGGGTCATGTCTTGTATTGCCGGTCGGCTGTTGTGTGATACATACTTGTGTTCCCGTGACCTGCTAAAAGAGGTACGGTACTTATTTAAAATATAGAGAAATGTCTCTTAGTAAGAAAAGGTGATATAATGAACTGAAGAAGTGTTGGTCAGATTTAATCTCAGTTTCTCATACGTCAACTCTGTGCTTCTAGGTTAGCTATTCCTTGACGCAACTTGCCAAGACCCAGCTGAACAAAGACAGGAAGGAGATAACTCCACAAGATATTCCAAGCATGTTTCAGACGTTGGAATTGCTTATGGAACTCGTAAACTCTGCTGCTTACTTTAATAGTTCTAGTAAATTACAGTTTCTAGTTTCCAGTACAATGAGTTTTTAGCTATTAACCACTATGAGATCAATTTTACTGAATGTATGCTGGGACATAATTCTAATAGCATTCTTGATGCATCTAGATTGAATGTGGTGAGACGGATGCCTGGCTGTCCATGGAACTCATGTTTCATTTGAGTGTTCTTCCTCTCACACGTCAGCTGACTAATATAAGTGGTAATTTGTGGGGAAAAACTCTACAAGTAAGTACAAGATAGTTTCGACATTATTTCTTACACAAGTCTGATAATGCACACGAAATTAATATGCATCTACCCTATGTCTTTCAGGGTGCTAGGGCCCAAAGAGTGGAATATCTTTTGTTGCATGCTTTCCATGCAAAGAAGTATATCGTCCCAGACAAGATCTCTTCTTATACGAAGGAAACAAAACTGACAAAACGGAGAATGAACACTGGGGCTCAGGACAGAAATGTTGGTGAGCTGGATATAGATGAAGCAAATTTGGATTTTGAGTCTCCACATAATGATCCTGGAAAGGGGAAGAAGGGACCTGCCTACGCAGGTGGATTAGTCTTGGAGCCAAAAAGAGGTTTATATGACAAGTACATATTACTTCTGGACTTCAATAGTCTTTATCCTTCTATTATTCAGGTCAGTATAATCAATCTGTTACCAATGATGTTACCCCCACTACTACAATTTTTTGAGCCTGGTGTGTTCATCTTATAGGAATACAATATATGCTTCACCACAGTGGAAAGATCTCCGGAAGGAGTAGTTTCTCGTTTACCATCCGGTAGAGCACCAGGAGTTCTACCTGAGGTACGATTTCTTTGAATTAAATTGTCTTGCTCATTTATTAATTTCTTGATAATTGGATCTTCATACAACTGTATGTTTTAGGAGGTTGTGGCTTATGCTTTAAGAATGACGGGATTATGTTATATGTAGTGGATGGTCTCCTGTGTGTTTTTGCTCCCACTATTTTTTTTTAAATAATTATTATGGAAAATGGTTCCCTGAAGAACTTTTCTCATATTATTTTGTAGCTGCTGAAGAATCTGGTTGAAAGAAGGAGAATGGTGAAGTCATGGATGAAGACAGCATCTGGAATCAAGGTCCAACAATTTGACATTCAACAGCAAGCATTGAAGCTCACGGCGAACAGGTCAGTGCTTTTCTTCTTTCCTTCTCTTTTATGCATTTTTGCTGTTCTTACTTTGACTATGTTTTCGTGATCCCCAAGATATTTACTTCTGTTTGTATGACTTCATGTCTTTGTGCTCAGTATGTATGGATGCTTGGGGTTTTCTAACTCAAGATTTTATGCAAAGCCACTGGCAGAGCTTATCACCCTCCAGGTATAACTTATAAGAAACATTATTGAATGTGTTGTTCTCTTGTTCAAAGAGATGTTAGGTTTAGAATGCTTCTACCAAGTATTCAACAAGTTACACTATCTGTTGTGCAGGGAAGGGAAATTCTTCAGAGCACTGTCGATCTTGTTCGGAACAATTTGAGCTTAGAGGTCATTGCTATATTGGATCTTAAAATTTGATTGGCTTCTGATATTTTGTGTATTGTTTCATTATTAAAGAGTAAAAAATGTATGTGCAGGTAATCTATGGTGATACAGATTCAATCATGATTCATAGTGGACTAGATGATATAGCCAAAGCAAAAGCCATTGCCGGAAAAGTCATCCAAGAGGTAAGGCCATGATCAGGAACTAATTTGGAGAAATCTCATCTTGTTGTATGACTCATCTTTATGCTACGCCTGTTTATTTTTTTTATTTTTTATTTTATTTTATTTTTTTAAGAATATATTTTTTCTGTCTATTTTAGTTTCCATTTTAAGAATGGAGGGTCTGGAGTTGGTATGTGGAGAGTCTTGTAGATTAATGCTTTAACTATTGTGCAGAAGATGACTTTTTGTTTCCGAAATAAAATATTGTAATTTGATTTGAAAGAAAGAAATATATTTTCTTTTAATCTGCACTTATTTTTTCTCTTACTGGAATGATAGATGCTTGCTTTAGCATCCTCTTGGAAGCATTTGCATCGCCAATATCACATATATGTTTTTCTTCTTTTCCAGTGATATTCTGCTCATCCGTGATGCAAGGTGTGATTAGTCTTTTTGGTTCATTTCTAGGTTAACAAGAAGTATAGGTGCTTAGAAATTGATCTTGATGGTTTGTACAAGAGAATGCTGCTTCTCAAGAAGAAAAAGTATGCAGCCGTGAAGGTGCAATTCAAGGATGGGAAACCATATGAGGTATCAACTACTTTTACCCTCTTGTATGGTTAGCACTACCAGGGAACAAGCAAATTGATAGATTGTTTTCTTGGTGCAGGTTATTGAACGTAAGGGCCTTGATATGGTTCGCCGAGACTGGAGCTTACTCTCAAAGGAACTTGGAGACTTCTGTTTAAGTCAGATTTTGTCCGGAGGGTACGTTATGCAGTAATAACATTTTTTTTTCCCTTTTTCCTTTTCTGGGATTTAATTTTGATTCAGCAATAACATCATTTTGTCTTGTCCTATCATTGTGTCTTATGAGCACAGGTCTTGTGAGGATGTCGTTGAAGCAATTCACAACTCTTTAATGAAGGTAAGTTGAGGTTTCTTATTTAGCATTTTAAGACCATTTTAATTTGGTGGATAAGGTGGTGGAGAACTTGGCACTGATAGACTTCTAACTAGAGTTTTGTATTAGCGCAAAACCTTTGTAGCACTTGTAACGCCAAGCGAAACAAGTATATTTATTGATCCACATAGGTCAGGAAACTTGAGAATAGCACCGAATTTGGTTGGATTAACAGAGAACTTGATGATTATTTATATGAGTTTATTTCTTAGATGGTATTTTCTGCCTCCTGCATGATGAACTTCCATGGGTTTGGTTGTGGTACAAACAAACTGGATTTGAACTTTGGCCGCGCTCCTATCTATTTCAAAATTTTTGTCCACTTCTGCATAGGGAATATTTCTAATTTTGAATTTGCAGTATTGGCTTGTGGGACAAACTGACCAGTGTTGATGATAGCTTCAAGGCAATGTAGATAATAATCAATTACTGTGGATGTTCAACAGGTTCAGGAGGATATGAGGAAAGGACAAGTAAACCTTGAGAAATATATCATAACGAAGACATTGACTAAACCACCTGAGGCCTACCCGGATGCCAAAAACCAACCACATGTTCTGGTGAGTTAAATAAACGGTAGTTGAGGTCACCAACAATTATGTATTTCGTACTTTATTTGAACTTTCATGCATATTTTCTCATGCACTGATGTTTTCCCTGAAAAAATTTCTAGGTGGCACTAAGATTGAAGCAAAGTGGATACTCTACTGGTTGTTCTGTTGGTGATACAATTCCTTATATTATATGCTGTGAACAGGTTTGTGGTTCTTTTTTCTGTTGTTCGAGAAAGCTAGACTTGGAGCTTTTGGCGCTCTTAAATCTGATATATGATCTTCTAATTAAATTGGTTTTTCTTCTTTCTGGACAGGGGACTAGTTCTATTGGTTCAACTGGAATTGCTCAGCGTGCTAGACATCCTGATGAGCTGAAAAAGGAAGATGGGAAATGGATGATTGATATCGATTACTACTTGTCGCAGCAGGTTTCACTTTTGCTTTCATATCCCGTTCTCAAAAAAGCTAGGATTAGCCTGCTATGCCCTTCACTTTGTTTGACGGCTCAATTTCCTCATGCAGATCCATCCAGTGGTATCACGTCTGTGTGCCTCTATTCAGGGTACCAGCCCAGAACGTTTGGCTGATTGTTTAGGGCTTGACTCGTCTAAGGTAAAATATATTTTCCCTTCTTCCATTACATTCAACTACAGAACCTTTTGACTGCTGTTCTATTTCTAATAAACCATGCATTTTTTCTTTCAGTTCAAAAGTAGTTCAAGTGACACTGTGAATAGTGATCCTTCCAGTTCACTCTTGTTCGCTGTTGAAGATGAGGAGAGGTAAATCTGTCTTCTGTATAGGAGTAAACGATGTCAAGCTCTGTGGCAAGCTCTTTAATGCCCATATTTTCTAGAGAGGGCAATGTTGTTGCTTACTATGCACAACCACATATATCAGCATTGATTAACTTTGAACAGTGGACAACGTAAATATACGTTTAGAACTGCAGTGGCATATGCTGAAAAGATTTGAAGACTGTATTATTTTCTCCAGTTTAGGTTCATTTTCATTATTTTGGAAAATGATCACCATCTTATGTGAACTTGGAGTTACCAGCAGTTTCTTGTTTGAAATAGTTGATCTTTCGTTGGTCTTCGATCTATTCTTTTTTTTTTTTTTTTTTTTTAAATCCCATCATAGTGGAATTGACGGTTGATAATTAATGGATGCATGTCCTAAATCGCAGATACCGAGGTTGCGAGCCGTTGATTTTGTCATGTCCCAGCTGCTCTGGGACTTTCGACTGTCCGGCTATCTTTACATCCGTTTGCAAGTCTGTCAAGGAAAAACAAACGCGGCCACAAGAAGAGGAACCGGTATGCAACTTTTGGAACAGATTGCACTGCCCTAAATGCCCGGAGGAAGGTGATGCTGGCAGGCTGTCTCCTGCAATGATAGCCAACCAGGTACTTATTAAATCGTTCTATTTAGGAACTATTTTGACCTTTTCGGGTTTCAGAATCAATATATCATAGGGAAATCTGCCGGGATTGTAAACTTGGTCTGTTTTTCTTTCAGCTCAAAAGGCAAGCAGAGGGGTTTGTTTCAATGTACTATAAAGGCTTAATGATGGTAACTAGTCTCTTCTTTTCGTTATGGAAATAATGAACTAGTAGAGCTGTTATTTTAATGGCTCGTAACAAGTCGATCTCTCTATCTGTCAATTTTTGCTTTCAGTGCGACGATGAAACTTGCAAATACACAACACGTAGCCTCAACCTCCGGCTTCTGGGCGATTCTGAGAGGGGCACAGTTTGTCCAAACTACCCAAGCTGTAATGGGCGTCTCATAAGAAAGGTTTACTTAACAAACTTGTTAGAAAGAGTTTCATTTCTTACATGTATCTTTACCGTGAAAATAATTGTCGTGAAATTTACTTTCGGCAGTACACAGAAGCAGATCTGTATAAGCAGCTCACATATTTCTGTCATGTGTTGGATACTGTACGCTGCATAGAAAAGGTGTGGTTTTTTTAATCCCTTTTTACTTGTTTGGAGATTTCTACTGTAGGATCTGAAAAATATATATATATATACACACACTATATGTGTAATTTTTATTTTTGATGTGATTTTAGTTAGATTCAATGGTTAAAAACATATACAGAATAAGAAGTCTTACTGTAAAAAGACCTTGTTTATTTATTAAAATTCGATTGTGATTTGTATGTATGTGTTGAAAATTTAAGATCTTGAGGTGCAATTTGACATGGCAGATGGAGGGTGGCGCTAGATTACCGGTGGAGAAAGAGCTGGCCAGAATACGGCCAGTGGTCAGTTTGGCTGCGTCAACAGTTCAAAGGATTCGGGACCGTTGTGCCTATGGTTGGGTACAACTGCAAAATCTAACTGTCGCAGTTTGACAGTTTAAATGCTGCATGATGTTAGCACTAAGCAAATCAAATTGATTTTTTTTTTTTTTTTTTTGGAAAGGAAGTCAAATTGAATTTTTAGTATTCTTTGCTCTGTTTGTATATATTATGAAATTTAGTTTTCGGGGCTCTTCTGTGTAATAGGCCGTGTTTATCGAAATATAGATGTACTACTTCCTTCCAAATTTTCTTATATGAAGTTGTGCTACCAAATCTTGTTATGTCTTTTGTTTTTGTTTTTTTTTTTTTTAAGCGATTTGTGCTATTAGCATTATGAGAAACATTACATAAATGGGTGGTCTTTCATATTTGAGTAAATGATAAATTATTCCCATATTTATTGAGAAAATTCAATATTCATCGACTAAATTGATAAATATCAAATTCTGAACAATTTTTTTTTTTTTTATTTGTCGTGTACTACAATTTCTCTAAACTAGATGATGACGATGGATTTCATTCCCTGCATTACTTATTTGTTCACTTCTCGTACAAGTGCCCATAGGATCAGCAAAAACTAAATAAGGACAAGAGGCAAAGCCCCAGTTGTTTTATTAACGAAAACCAAAAAAAAAAAAAAAAAAATCATTTATTCTTGGCTACGTTGGACATCTATATTCCCACTACTCAAAAAAGCGCCTCCATTTTCCTTTTTTAACCATTACCAGAACTGCAAATGTACACTTCAAGCCACACCCTTTCACTGCAATTCTCCTACCGGAGCTTCGTTGAGCCAAAGGAAATGAATGAAGTCGTACAGTTTGGCACTTACACTCACCTACAAAGTGTTGGAAGTAAAGGCGATATGTACGGTTAATATAAGCGCAATTGATGAAAAATTCAAGATCGGGAAAGATTAGAATGAGGTCTCGTACCTTGTATGGTGTTGGATTGAGTCTCCTCATGTGGTCAGGACGCATTTGCTCAAGTTGATTGATGCAGCGCTGCCTGATTTCCTTGAGAGGCAGCAAGTCTTCTCTTTTATTACCTTCATCAATAGCCAATAATTTTCAGTTCAGACATTGTCTAGACACTAATACCATGTTGGTTTGTCAATTGCCGGATAATTTTCTGATAAGAGGAGGGGGGGTGCAAAATAACCTACCATTATGATACATTAGATTTTCATCAAGTTCATGATTCTGATGTGGTTTGAGGGGGTTCATAACTGTATCTTTTTTTTTTTTTTTTTTTCCTGTTCTTTTTTCTTTTTTTAAATCCTACTAAATTCTCCTAAATTGCCAACAAAATTCTGGTGACCATTCCTAGTTTTTGTTTAAACAAAAACAACTCCCCCAAGTAGAGGCAGAATTCAGTTTGATTCAGAACTAGGCAACATTTAGTACCAAACAGAGAAAAAAGAATACATCCAAATAAATTCGCACCTGAAAAATTCCCAGGCCAGTAACATTTGAGAAGCTCCTCGACACGCTGTGGCACCACGTATGCTCTTTTGGATTCATTAAATGGGTGACGACACAAGATTCTTTCCCCCACCTGCATGAGATTTAGAAATAAAATAAGACCTTTCTGCTTCCATCATTCTAGTGAATATACATAGAAATTCTCGGCTACAATACCTTTGGAGGTGGTTCACTTTCTCCTGTCATTATGTCTACCAAAGGAAAGCCTTCTTTCCCGTACAATCTGAAGCACCGTTTTTTACAAGGAATAGAGACCTAAAACGACATTAAACCCAAAAAAAAAAAAAAAATGGAAGAGGGGAAAATAATCATTAGAAAACCAAACGAAGATGAAACTGCAAATGCTTTGACATTCTGGTCAAACCTTTGAAACATCCTCAGAGAGCTTGATGCGAGGCTGATCGTTTATTTCAACAAGCTTGAAAACACAACCTAAGGCAGCTTGAGAATAACAGGTGACCACATTAGTTCCAATTCCAAACGCATCAACTTCATGCCCCTGAAAAGAAAAAATATCCATTAAGACACGGAAAGGCCCGTTTATTTTTTCCTTCTATGAATACCAGGGAGGAAAACCACATTAATAAAAAAATAAATAGATAAATAATCAACTTGATGATTGGTATGCGAATACAACATAAAACACATAACATATCCATCATAGCACAGTAATTTCAAATCCACGTTTCATCTCAAGTAGTTTACCAGAAAGCAAGAATATCTCAAGAGTTAAACAAAGAACATCTTAGTTTCTCGTTTCAGAATTTAATGGAAGCAAAAAAATAACTAAAATAAAAAATGTCCACTTGAAAATTCAAGAGATTTCAGCAAGCAGGGTATTGGTTTCAAACAGAGAACATAGTCAATTATATTATGGCTTAATTTATGAGTTACTTGCTCGAGAATTTTCTAGCATGTTTGCCCCTAAAACAAGGCTTGTGGGCGAACATATAATAATGACACCCTAGGACCTCAGGAAACAGGGCAATAGTAGTCAGATGCCAGCTATATAAACATTCTGCCGAAGCTCTTGTAACTGAAAAATACATAAATAAATCACCACCACTTCATGGCACACCTGATTCTTCTTTTTTCCTTTCACCCAAAGGCACGGATATCTAGATAACGTAATACTGTTGAACACTTACTAAAGCTTTTCTTTAGGTATACAGACTCAAAGCCAGCAAGGATATATTTTGTATAAAGTCACCTTGATTTACTACCATTACCTGTTTATTTAAAGCATCCAAGGTCTCTTCATTGAGATCATTACTAGCAGTAATACCCATTTTTCCGAACCCAGATACTCTGAATTCTTCCTCAATGGCGAAGAAAAATTTCCGAGTCTCACCAGACAGATATGCTAGATCACCGGAATCTAATCTGATACCTACTGCTTTGTAGCTGGAAATAAGATCATCCAACTTGTTATTGGAATAGATTATTATTTAGAACTATCAAAACAATGATAAGTATTGGAGAAATCAACAGAAGACAGTATCACAAATGATATATGACAGTGTTTCTAGTTGAAAGTAAAAGAGATATGTATATTCTTCACAATCCCACTTCAATTTGTGCATTGCTCCAGCCTTCTAAGGCTGAACTAAAAAAAAAATTAAAATGAAAGAAAACTTTCGGTACTTTATTTGCATTAACAGAAACATTTTTATTACATAAATAAGCTATTAACAACAAGAGCCTCAAGACATACCCCAGATCATTGAGTGCTAAGGCAACGGCACAAAAGTTTGGAATTCCACTCCTCATAACCTAGTAAAATGAATGCAAGCCAGCCGTTAAAGAGATGCCATAAACTACTTGGTATCTGCGCATAAGAGGTAACAAAGCACGGAGCATTTACTTACATCATATGTGTCCACAAGAGCTAGAAAGCTATTAGGGAACGCTAATGCATACGATATAAAAGCTGCTAGCTCACTTTGATTGGTCTCACCAAAAGTTCCATGTAGTGAATTTGACCACTGCAAAACACACATAATTCATCACTGATAAACATGTAGTAGAACCTATTCTAAAGAGAAACAAAGATATTTCAAGATTTTACATATTCTCAACATGCATGAACATATATAATCTTACGAACTACAAATTCTTAGATTGCAATTCATGGAAAAGGATCCTCTCCATTCAAAGAGAAAATGGAGAGTGGTGGCTTATGATCACGGCTGAAAGTAAATGCATCACAAAAATAACACAAATTTAATGATTAAATCAGAAGACTAATTGAAGTACAAAAAGTAAGAGACATAATTGCTGATGTATTGAGAATATGAGAAATTGCACAAATCTGACAATCTAAAGACCATAATTATATTACCTGAATTTTGCTTAACCAACTCTGGACCAGGCTAATAAAATCCTCACAAGTAGAGGAACCATCACTGCTACGAAGTGATTTATCAACAATCTCATCAGGGCTCTGCAAAATCATTACATAACTCAGACAAAGAACAGGTTCAGGCCCAAAGGCCTGTTAATTAAAAGTGAAAAATAACACTATGTTCCCAGTTATTTATGTGAATGCATAACAGTGCATTCGCAAGCTCATTTCTTGGCAATTTGTTAAAGGAAAGAAAATGAAATTTCATTACAAACCATAAATGAGCTAACAAAAGCATGAGAATGTGTTCCACGCAGTGGTATCCCAAATAACTTCCCAGCTGCTACATTGCTGTAAAAACACAACATTAAGATGTAGAAAGGTTATAGCAGTCATTTGTTTAAAGTGATGAAATAAGCCCATTAGAGTATCAGTAAATATATTGATCTCAGCTCAACCAATGACCATATCAATAGAACTACTCGGGAATAAAGGATGACATAATGGATTATTAATAATGTACAAGTAATTTTTCATGCATAATGCAAGTCATACTATTCATGGTAAAGCAATAAAACATTTAACATTTACATAAAATGATATATACAGAAGGGAACAAGACATATACAATGCTTAGGAAGTTCACCTACAGAATTAGGAAAAGAAACTAAAAAATAATTAAAAAAAGTGTTAATCTCAACACTACCTTGTTGCATCAAATCCTCCAAGATAGCAGTACTTCGATGCCCCTATTCCACCATCCGGCCCCTAAAACATCAAATGAAGAACATCCTTAGTATGAGGATCCAAACTGGCACTTCAAAACACAGCGTAAAATCGGCTGCTTAAGTTTATGAAATCCTAAACTCATGCAGATTACCTGTGCTCGTCGAAGCCCAAACTCAAGTAGAAGTTTTGATTTCCCAGCAACGAACCTGTGCCTTGCAGCATTTGTAGCAACTAATGATGCGTAGTTAATTAGGTTCAAAAATGGAGTTTCCAGCAATTGCACCACCTAAAAATTAAAACAAAAAAAGAAAAGGATGTTTAAATATAAACTAGGGCGAGATTGGGCACCATACAATTACTCGAACTGCAACAAGGATGTTTAGAAGTTCTACACAACAAGTTCAACGAGAAAGGGAAAAAAAAAAAAAAAAAGGTTTATTGGTACTTACAGCAACTGGCCCTTCCACTCTCACCATTGGTACCTTCGGGAAAACAACCGAGCCCTCTGAGATAGCATACACTTCAACATCAGTACAGTCGATACCTCTAAGATAATTGTAGAATCCCTCCTATACCAATAAAAATATGATTAGAAAACCTTTAACTTGGATTAAAAGAAGAAAAAATATAACTGCATCTTGCTGTACAATTAGCCGACGCTCGAGAATTGATAAATATTAAGAGTTGGCAATTGGCGTAGCCAATATCATCTACAATGAAAAGGTGTACTGTATCCAAAATCATTGCTATCATCTACATAGCATCTATTAAGCAAAAAAGGAAAAAAAAAAAAAAAAGGTGCTATAGTGAGTGCTGTTTCATGAACAAAAATCAGGATGTCTGTTGTTACCACCAGTAAACAAACCGGTTACCTCGCATGAAGAAGGTAAAGACTGGCGGACAAAGGAGATCTCGTCTTCGGATAATCTAAAATTAGCAATGAATTTTATGCACTCTTCTAAACCAGCAAAAACCGTATATTCACCACCAAAGGGATTCCTCCGAAAATACAAATCAAATCTGTATCAAAAATAATTAACACATAGAGAACAAATATAAGATGCCAATTATGAAATGCACACTTCAAGACACGAAAGCAGCCATGAAAATCACCCGCAAAACGTACGTATGTATTGAAAAGACACGTCGTTGAGAATTTCGAAAGAAAAATAAATTAAAAAAAACCGATACCCTTTACTTGGTTTTTCAAATATCATTCATTTATGAAAGAAAATTCAAAAGAGTCTCACAAGAAAGAGACCAGAAACCCAGGCAAGAGCAAGAAAAGATGAACACACGTATAAAAAGCACTATCAAAATCACCACAATCAAATCATTAAATAATATATATATATATATTAAAAAATGACTCTGGTTTTGATTGCCGAGAAAGACGAACGATAAAAATATTATGATAATTATTATTTTCTCGGGAGCCAAACAGGAGCGGATTCCAGAAAGGAGGGAAATACAGAGGAGGACTCACACGGCGCGGTCGTTGTGCTTGCCGGCTTTCCAATAAGCGTAAGCCATGGTGAACTGATAGAGATCCGTGAGAAGAGGCGTGACCATGGGGTTGGTCGGACCGGCCATCACCCGACCCGAAAGTTCGCCATTGGGGCCGTTCGCCTTCGCCTCCTCCATTGTCGCGTCAAATTCCTTGGGGCTTTTCTCTCCTCCTCCTCTTCTTCTTCGTCAAGTTCGTTCCCTTCTCATCTATCTCCTCCACATATCAACACACATATATATAGTTATACACACATACACGAGAAGTCTGAAAGAAAGCGTGCGGCATACGAGGAACAATAATTTTTTTTTTTTGTTTTTTTTTTTGGGGGTGGAAGGACGAGGACTATGAATAGAATAACGAAATGGGCAAACAAACAAACGGGAAAAATAGTGGAATTGAAATGGAAAGTTTGTTAGGATGAGCTTGCACTACTAGAGGACAGAGCGAGAGAGAGGTGTTGTGGCTGAGAGAGAGAGACAGACACCGTTAGAACCTATGAATATGACAAATGGGTTTTTTTTTTTTTTTTTTTTCCTTTTTCCTTTTTTTAATCATAATTTAATCCCTTTATTATTATCCTTAAAAATAATAATAATTCCTTTATTTAAAATTTTACTTTAAACATCGGCTCACTTTATTTTATAAAACTCATTTGGTTTCTTTATATATTGTATTTGAATAGTTCTCTATTTTATATGAAAAAAATATACACCTTAATTTGAATCTTCACACGCTCATATGTTATTTATCCTTTTTTTCTGTTTACTTTTATTAATAACATCACATATTATCTCTTATCAATACTTATTAAAATGAATTATATTCAAATACCACTTCAAGTCAAGATGATGAATCACCTAATCTTGTAGGAACTGCTTTCTTATGCTTATGCTTATTTCCGTTCAACTCTCAAACTCTTATGCATAAAAAATGAGACTCACTTTTTTTACTTTAAATTTATATAATTTATATATTATATAAACTGTTTTCTTTCACTCATATATTAACATATACTCATTACATTAAAATATAAGAAATATGTGATTCAAAATCATATAAATAGTTAATACTATTTAAAATATTGACAGTCAATTGTTAATTTAAAATGTCTTCAAATATTTTTATGGGACGTTTTGTAGAATGCTAGAAAAAGAAAAAGAAAAAGAAAAGAACTTATCTTATTATATTAAAACACGTATGTCATTAGCGTTAATAGTGACATTAAAAAAAATATACAATTTAAAGTTGACTTTAGACCAATCCAAGGAATCCAAGACAAATAAAAAAAAAAAAAAAGACCAAATAGGATGTCTAAATCTTTATTATATAGAATTTTTATTTTCAGTCATTAGCAATATAAAAGAGTGAATCACTTTTTTTGTCCTATCATCCCTATTCGTGATGGATCCAATGCCAACTACATAGCATTCTAATTTTTTTTTTCATTTACTTTGCTTTATTTGTCAAAATAATTTTTTTAAATGTTTATTTATTTATTATTTTAGTATTTTTTTTATTTTGTTTTGTTTATCTGTCCGTGCACGGGAGTTAACAGTAAAATACAGAGACTAAAGTCAGGAAGGATAGAATAATATAGAAATGCATTTAAAAATAAAATTTAGAATGATAAAAGATGAGTAAAGTGGTCGAATTAGAAATATGGTATCTATTTATTTTTTCATTGCCACCTCTCAATTTTTTTTTTCTTTTTATAAAAATATTTGAAATCAAGGAGATTTATAATCTATAATACTTTTTTATTAAAATTAGATACGGAGAAATAAGAATTCTTCCATCATGAATTATGGTCTCTTTAGCGGGGCCTCCCGCCCAACAAAAACATATATATATGGTTCAAAGATTGTAAATTGTATTTTGGAAAAAAAAAATAATAATAATAAAGGAAAAAAAAGGGACTGTCAATTGAGTCAAGTATCTAAAAAGAGATCGACTAATGCTAGAGTAAAACAATAGAAAAGAGAGAATTTAATTTAAGATAAGAACACCATCTTACGGATATGTTGAATTGAATTGAATTGAATTACATGACTTCACGCACTTCCTTAATACATGATTATTGAATTGAATTACGATGCAAATCAACCCTTATATGTGGATGACATTGATTATCAAATGTTCGAAATGATGAGAAATTGAAAATTTGATATATTCACTCATTAAAAAAAAGAAAAAAAGAAAAGGGTCCTTCCACCGATTTACTGTATATAAAAATTAATAAAAATTGAAAGTTGTTGCTTTGTTTACGTCGCGGACTTGTCTTCCTGTGCTAATGAGAACCATATAAATTCTCTCTCTAGTTTTTCTCTTTTCCTTAATTTTGGCCGTAGGATAGGACTTTGTGTGTGTGTGTGTGTGTGTGTGACTTTTTCTTTTCTTTTCTTTTCTTTTTTTGTCCTGACCGTTTCTGAAAAATGTTGTTCATTAGTTATTCTTCCTGTCAATCCCACTTTTAATCTCCAAATTAAAGGTTAATACCTTTTTGAATTTTGATTCCTAATTTTGAAGCATTTTAGAACTAGTACTAATTCCGCCCAATTATCATAAGTTAGTATATTGTTTATTTATTTGTCAGAAAATGACACAACTTTATACGGTTCTTAGAAAAAAAAAAAAATTTTTTTTTGGTCGAGAATTAAACAGAAGAATAGAAGGACTAATTGAAAAAAAATTCCATAGGTTAAATATTCATAAATTATCAAAATGAGAATTGACCTATTATTCTTCTTTTGGTTTGGGTTTTCGAGTCTGGTCCGTCCCCAACGCAATTCAAAAGCCAGGACTGAGGAAAGGACTTGCTCGATTGGTCACGAACCCTTTCATACGCTCATGGTTGGTAAAAGTTCTGTCGTGTAGACCATGCAATACTGAGATGGTCCAACATAGACCTTGATTCTTGTTTTCTTCTTCTTCTTCTTCTTCTTCTTCTTTTTCATTTTTTTTTTTCATCTAAAATGTTAGCGAGACAGACTTGAAGAGAGTCAAATTTGCTTTGCCATTTTCGTTGACAAGTTCGATTGAATGTCGACTCAAGAGATTTTTTTGTTTGTATGTTTTAAATTGACATGCAAATATGAAATTACATGTGCTTCATGATTTCCACAATTTTCCATTCTTTGGGACGAAGGGGGAGAGCAATTACCTATCTATGCATTTCAAAAGGTTCGGCTCTTTTTTGGCTTTTTTTTTTTTTTTGAGTAAAATTTTTTTTTTGGTCAATTTTCATGTATCTATCATAATGGCTTCATTTTATTTATTTTCTTTACGTCGGTAATAAATAGCTCTTATTTAAGAAGTTTTCAAATAATGACCGATATTTTAAAAAATAAATTAGTTATTTTTTTAAAAACAATCGATCATTAACTGATTATAATTAATCAGTAACTGATAAATATTAATATGTATTTTCACTGATCGATCATAGTCAATCATTAATTAATTATGATAAATTATTGATTAACGGTCATTTTTTTAAATAAAAAAAATCAGTCATTTATTTAACTAAGTGTTTAAAATCTGCTTATTTATTTAATTTTTTTCAAAATAAATATAAAGATAAGAGATATATATACACCTTTAGTCTTGTATTCGGCACCTTTATGAAACGGCATTTGTAACTTTTTTGAATGTTATTGTAACAATCAGTTGATTCCAATATAATATTTTTTTAGCGATACGTATTCTTTTCACTAATAGTTCTTAGTATCATGTCACAGATAATTTTACATACAATTATATGTAAATCAACTCTTTGTAACATGATTTTAAATAGAAAGTTATCACTGTCGTACCTATCTAACTGTCAAACAAGAAATAATTCCGTTTGACTCTCAGGTCCAAACCTAAGTTTTTCATCACAATTTTTTTTCTTGTTTTTTTAAAGAAAAATTAACAAAAATAATAACTAGTTTTTGAAAAATCAACCAATTTCATTTAAAAATTCCATTTCAAACTGATGTTCCAAACGGAAGCCCAAAATAGTAGTAAATAACATAATCAGATTTATAATTACACAACACCAAAAAAGCTCATCCTCCACTCTCTTTTTTTCTCTAATCTGAAACTATGCACATAAATTTGTTAATAAAAATTAATTGTAAATTTGTTATTTACTAGAAAATCCAAGGATTTACTCTTAAATATTTATCATAATCTATCATCTTTTAAAAAACCTACTATAAATTTCAAAATTATCTACAAAATAAATTTCTTAGTTGTTACAACTTCTCTAAAAATCTCTACAATTTCTTTTTATTATCCAACTGATAAAATTTTCTGACTCGATCATTGAATGTAAACCACTTCGTGCTTATAGTGCTTACAAACATACAAAAACTACAGTGAATGATTTCTTTTATCTTTTGCGTTGTGTGTGTCTGAGAATTTTGCATTGTTGTCCCAATCTTGCTGTGAACTACAACGCGAATATGCCCAAAACCACAACCGTCTTCTTGCATTGAACAATGAAAAACCCTCAAAACACCAAACCCACTTACCACAAGTTAGTGTTTGGTTTTCCGGATTTTGTCTCAAGACAAAAATGAACCAATCAATCTTTCAACGTGGTTTGTATGCAAAAAATGAATGAGGAGTTGCAAAATCCTCCACTCAAATTTATTAAAAAAGAACCAAAAATTTTTTTTTTTTTGACAATTCAGCCTTCAAGGAAAATCATAAAAAATAAAAATAATAAGAAAATTATTTTTATTTGTATATTTTAAAATTCTTTCCTTTTCTAACATGAAGTCTAATCATTTTTCTATTCAATATTGACGGTTATACTTCTTGGTATATTATTGAATTCCATCAATTTATCCTTGGATTGAAGCCCACAACCTCCATATGGTTGTCGTTATTGGCACGATCAAATTTAAAACTGTATATTTGTGTACGCTATCATGACTTTAGCGCCTATAATTTCGGAGTTAGTACTGTTCCAACTAGATGAAGTTTGTCCCATTAATGAAGTTTGTCTCGTAGCAACTAGTACTTTAGAAAATGCCTTGAATTAAAGCCTTGGATTGATTTTTACCCCCAAGAAAAAAACTACTGTAAAAACCATTATAACATGTCATCATAATGTAATTATTTACTTATTTATTTATTATAAATTACCGATTATACCTTTAAATTATCATTTAGTTTCTATTTGAATCACTGGTTAAAATTGAAACTTTTAAGTTGGAATTTGTTGATTTTTCGAAAATTAATTATAATTTTTATTAATTTTTTAGAAAAGAAAAACAAAAATCGAACCGAAAAATTACGTTAAACCTGTAAACCAAACAAAGCATTAGTATCTATAGTGGTACCGATGGTTACTAGTTGGTTACCATCTGGTATCCAATGTCATACCAATCGGTAACCATCACCTCCGACGGGAAACTGAATTGTTACCGAATGGTTATTGACTGACAACCACTTTTTACAGGATATCAGATGGTTACAGACCGTTAATTGTCACCTCCGACAGGATACCAAATAGTTAGCAAATGACAGTTGGATGGTTACCGATCGATAAACGCCACCATTGACGGGATGCCGAATGGTTAACAGTGTAGTTACCGAAAGGTTAAAAATTATTTTTGATTTTTTCTTTACTGTCTTTTGATAAAATTTTCTGACTCGATCATAAACAACTCGAGGTTGTAGCGATCTCAAACATATCCAAACCACAGCAATTGTCTTTTGTGTTGTGTGTGTATGAGAATGTTGCATTGTTGTCGCAATCTTGCTGTGAACTACAACAAGAATATGCCCAAATCTACAATTGTTTACTTGCATAGAACAATGAAAACCTTCAAAAACCAAAACCACATACGACAAGTCATGTCATGACATGTCCTCGATGGTTTTTTGTGTTTAGTTTCCTCTGTGATTTTGTCGCGAAGAAGAAAATGAACCATCCAATCTTTCAACGACGAAAACAGTGAACGACTGCGCGGTTTGCACGCCGAAGAATTTTGAAGATATGTGTTGAAAAAGGCTAAGGGCCTGTTTGGAACATCGGTGGGAGCTAGAATTTTGAAGATATGTGTTGAAAATGTGTGTTTGGTTGGAATATTACTTGAAAATAAACTGTGATCTTTAAAAAGAGAAAATTTGAAATGTGTTAGCAAAAATAGGCAACATGAATTTTATTTTTATTTCTTTTGTCTTTGTGAATGTTTAAAGACAATAATCATCTCATTTTAATTTGAAAAAAGAAAGTTGTAAACTTTTAAATTTTGGTTTTATAGAAATGGAAGAGAAAGAAAGAGAGACGTGGGATTTGTATAGTAGCTAATTGAAGTTGGAGTTTTTGAAAACTAACTTAGAAAATATATGTTGAAATCTTGTTCCAAACAGGCTCTAAATAAAGAGGAAAAATCATCCACTCAAATTTATTAAAAAGTAACCTAAAAATAAAAATAAAGAAATTCAAAATCCAATCTCAAAGGTAAACCAAATAAAAAATAATAATAATCAGACATAGAATAAAAAGTTGTTTTCATTTTATACACTTGAAAACTTTTTTTTTTCCTAAAACAAAATTAATATATATATATATTTTTAAAGAATGAATGAGTATCTCCTTTTCAAATTATTGCGCTCTGTCAATTAATTTCAATATAGTGACATCCTATTCTCCATTATTTTCTGGAAAGAAAAGGACTAAAACTAGTCAATAGGTTGTCATTATTCGTGGGATCAAATTTAGAGCTGTATACTTGTGTACACCAGCATTACTTTGGGATGTATGTCCTGTTCATATTGTTCTAACGACTTTGAGTTTAACCCATTTATGATGTTTGTCACGTAGCAACTAGTGCAAAGTACCAATTCACTATTTAAGTTGTCTTACTCATGCTATAGTCTCCCTATTTCATGCCAGTCTTGGGGCTTTTCGGAGTCCCAAAACACTACTGAATTACGTTGTTGTTTTTACTTCTTCAGAGAAATCAGAGCCACATTTTCCCCTAATTCTATTTGTGGATAATTATAGTTATCCATTGGTCCCCAATTTATTGGGGTCACATCTCTATGAGGAAGTTGTTCTACAAAGAGTTAAATTGCTTTTAGAAGGAAATTTTGTTACGATCTTCTCATCCAATAGAATAGAATCAATTCAATGTGATATGCTATGAGCTCCTCCTAACTCACACCACACAAGGGTGGGCCCATAGATAGAAGTGGAGCCTATCTGTATTTAATGTCGAGTCTTTAGCTTTTTGAAATCCTAAAGCATTAACGAATTAAGTTACTACTTTTACTCAATTTATTCAAAGAAACAGAGTCGTATTTCCCCCTAATTGTTAATGTGTGGATAATCACAACTATCCGTTGGTCTCCAATTTATTGTGGTCACATCTCATGAGGAAATTATACTACAAAGAGTTAAATTGTGTTTAGAGGGAAATTTTGTTCAAACTTCTTATCCAAAAATAGAAGATCAATACGAATGT
>JAFMPE010117411.1:8725-20498 GCA_024759925.1 Ficus religiosa | reverse complement strand
ATGTTGTATGCTATGTTGTATGTTGTGTTGTGATGCTAGAATATGATGTAGGGTACGTTAAGTTATGATGTGGTTATAAGTTCATGATGCATGCTATGTTAAAGTTATGTTATGATAAAGATATGAAGTATGTATGTGTGACATCACGAGGTATGTTCACAAATTCTTATGATAAGAATAAAATTAAAGTATGACATGACAAGTAAGCAAGATGGCAAGCAAGCTTGCCTGTGTTGTACTGACCCGCGTTAGGTCAGGTTGGACTATAGTTTGAGTTGGAAATGGACTGGCCGCCCCAACCACTCCATAGTTGCGCGCCCGGTACGTACACTTATGTAAAGGGCCCATAAGCAAGATAAGTTATGAAAGCAAGTTAAGGATGAATAAGAAAGCATAATAATAGCATAATCGGTTCATGCATATATTATGCGATGCTACGTTAAGTTATGCCATGATGAGTTAAGTCAATATGTGTTATGATAGGTTATGTTTATATTGTATCGCGGTATAGTAGTTGTACTTGCTGAGCGAAAGCTCATTGTCTTACATCTATGCTGTAGGTAAGCAACCTACGGGCAACTGTTGATGTAAGATGGGGGAGCGTGGCAGGGGGAACTGTGAAATGTGGGAAATAAAGCCGCTACGCGTTTTGTTCTTTTATGTATAGTATTTGATATTCGAATATCTTTATTTAAGATACATTTATACGTTTGCACGCTCGTATGCCTTGTATAAAAAAAAAAATTTTCCGCTATTTCCGCTAATTTTCGTTAAGTAAGTAATTACGATGAGTTCAGTATGTATGTATGTACGGTAACGGCCTGTGCTAGGCGGGTCGTTATAGAGTTGGTATATGTATGTATGTACGGTAATGGCATGTGCTAGGCGGGTCGTTACAGAGTTGGCCTGTGCATGTATGTACGGTAACGGCCTGTGTTAGGCGGGTTGTTACAGAGTTGGTATATATATGTATGTACGGTAACGGCATATGCTAGGCGGGTCGTTACAGTATCTAAGAAGTTATTTGCAGGTCAACATGTGGTGGATGTATAGGTGAAGGATCCTGCAGCTTTGGGACTTTCGGATGCTGATTTTCAGGGGGAAGAGTCTGCAGGTACACCAGGTGTTGCAACACCTTCATATTCTGTAGGGAAGCTATCAAAATTGATGATGATTAAGTTTCTGAAGGCAGAACTAGTCTTTTTAAGACAACAAAAGCAGACTATTGGGTGCAGGGAACGATAATTGAAGAGTCTTCTCGATGGTCATGACAATGTTGATATGGCTGTTTCTGAAGATGCTGCTTCTGACCATTCAGCTTCATAATTCCAAGGTGCTTTGGCAGTTTTTTTGTTTTTTTGTTTTGTTTTTTTTTTTTAAAAAGGGGAGTACAGATATTTTGGTAATTGTTTTTGTTTGAATTTGTTTTGTTATTTGTTACTAGTCTTTTGAGCCAAAAAATGCCAAAGGGGAAGATTTTTAGGTTTTTTGTTAGTTGGCATTTATGGCAACTCATGTCCGTAAAACCAAAAACAATTCAGTAAGTTAGCTTTAGGTATTTTACCATGTGTTGCTACAGTAGCTTCAGGTTTGAAGACTTGGCTAGTAGTTCAATTGGAAAGCTTTGTTGATTTGGAAGCTGACATGGCAGATCACAAGTTAACAGATTTGTGTTTGAAGAAATTCCAAAGATTGATTGCATGAATTATTTGATGAGATAATCTTGGGATTTGATTTTAATTTAGGTAGGATTCTTAATCCTATTTAAATTAGAATTACAAATAATTACCCCAAAGAAGATTATGCAATTTACCTGTGGAAGAATTGATTTCTGGGGATTTATGTGAAGCATACATGTGGATTAATTGCGTCAATTACATTTGGAGTGATTAGCAGCTTATTTCGGATTAAGTGAAAGATTCTAAATATTTGAATTTCAAAATGCTTTATGAAGTGTTGCAACAGATCTCATGGAACAGTTTGAAATTTAAATTATTTCTAATCCAAGATCTTTTGGAGATTTGATGTTGCTTCTTATTTAAAGTCTCAAAAACAAAGTTTGAAGCATGAGCTGAGAGATTATCTGAGTACTTTGAGACCTTTTGAAGCTGTTATTATTTACATCTTTTGGGAGAAAGATTTAAAGCCTTCAGGAGGAGGCATTAGCAATTGAAAGGAGTTTAACGTAGCTAGTGAGGGGATCTCGTAGAATAGATTCATTTACGAGGTTCAAGACGATTGGTGCAACAAGGAGAGGGAGTCTTTAGTTTGTTTAAGACCATTAGTACTTGTAACCGTTCGTCAGTTAGTGGATTATTCACCGTCTGGGCGTGGCCTCAAGGGGTACAATAACCTAACG
Source organism: Ficus religiosa (assembly GCA_024759925.1). Classification (NCBI taxonomy): domain Eukaryota; kingdom Viridiplantae; phylum Streptophyta; class Magnoliopsida; order Rosales; family Moraceae; genus Ficus; species Ficus religiosa. The sequence continues at coordinate 18,139 of JAFMPE010117411.1, read as the reverse complement.
TCGTAAAAATTGCATGTGTCATTCTATTTACTTTGCTTTCGGTTATTGAATTAATTTGGTAAAATTAATTAAATTTGGTAAATAGATAAAATCAGTTCTTACATAAAGTTAGTTTTAATATAAAAATGTCATCTTCATATGTGCTCTCAATAGGATAAATTTCTGAATTTTCCACTGCCATAACTGTAATTTTTCAATTTGTCGATAACGGCGGACAAATAATTAATTTAAATGACTCGAGTAATATAACCATAATGGCCACCTCGTTCCAAGCTATGTACATGACACATGTTGATAAGAGAAAGTAGATGATGAACATCCACTGCACTTGGGATTAATCCCTATAAAATCCCATATATATTTAAATAAATAAAGAAATAAGCCATTGGAAGCCAAAATAGAGCCCCCAATATTCTTTGAACCAAGAGACCAAGTAACCAACCGAGGTACTAAGACCCAACAATCAAAAAACCATGAACAAGATGAGATCCCAACTCAGGCACTGCATGTGCGTCTCAACATTCCTGTCTTCTTATGCTTTGCACTTTAGCAACATTTTCACTTCTGCTTATACTTAGTTCGCTTATTTCAAATCCCCCAAGTCCATTTGCAAACTTTCCAATAATGTTCTCAAAAGCAATGCTCTTCATCATCATCACGTTCCTGATACTCGCACCCTCTTCGACCGCAGTCCGGCAATGCCAAAACTGCGGCCAAATTGCTGTACCATACCCGCTCAGTACTGGCCCCGGCTGCGGTGAGTACCCTCTCTACAAGGTAAGATGCTCTGCTGGCTCGCTATTTTTTGATGCTGCAAACGGGTCATCTTACCCTATTACTACCATCAACTTGGTAACCCGGAGGATTACCATTCGACCAGCTGGGATTTCAGCCAATGCTTGCGTCGCTGCTGACTTCCACAGCCGGGGAATTCAGCTCGACCGCTACCTCCCATTCCAAATTGCCACTGGAAACACCATTTTCCTCCTGAACTGCACAAATACCGCAGTGAAGCAGCTGCGGGCACCGGTGGATTGTTCGGTGAACAATGAGTGTCACGGGTACGTCAAAGACAGACCGGTCATTGCATGCATGAATTCACCGGTGTGCTGTGCGTTAAGGGTTGATGGGAAGCTTCTGCCAGAATATGGCTATGGAGTGAGGGTTGGTGGAGGCGAGCCATGTGCAGCCTACCAGAGCTTTGTGAAGCTCGAGCCGACGGCAATAAAAACAAAGAAGTGGCCGGAGCCGGAGATGGAGTTGGAGTGGGATTTGCCAAAAGAACCAATTTGTAAGAACCTGGTGGATTGCAAGGAGTTGTTGAATTCCAAGTGTTCGGTTGATCTGGCTAGAGTTGGCCAGAAAAGATGCTTATGTGATGTTGGGTTCAAATGGGATCCTGCTACTGGATTGTGTCAAAGCCAAAGTAAGCAATTTTACTCTTTTAAGTTATCACCTTATATAGCTCATGAAATGTACATTTTTTATGGAAATATATTATGAAGTTTTTTTCTTCACAGATTTGAAGTGTATAAATCATGGAAAAGGCTGCAAAATTAAAAAGAAGAAAAAATCAAAGCACATAGCTGGTAAGTACCTTGATCAATTATTTACCTCTCTTGTTGATTAATCCTTACTTTTTGTATATGTTTAACAAATCGTTTGTAATTAATGCAGTTAGTACTAATTGTCTGATCACATATTCATGTATAGTACTCATATCTATTTTTAATAATAATTTCGTATCACATCAATTGAAAATTTATTTTAGTTAAATATGTGTCATAATAAAATTAGAATGACAAAAAAATGAAACATTAATAAAGAGACAAATGAGCCAAATGAATCACTTCAATCATGAGTACTTGTTCCTAGTATTTTTCATTGCTGCATTCAAAGTCTACGTTGTAGTGTAGGATTCACATTTTTTGTTTTGATTGAACTTTTTTTCAGTTATGGCTGGAGGTGTGGCCGGAATAGTTCCGCTTCTCATGGCCATCGGAATTCTAGTGTACAAGCAACACTCCAAATTGAATTCAAAGAAGGAAGCAAAGAAAACCCTGGTAAAAGAGCGAGAACAGATCCTAAATTCCAAGAGCAGCGGCAAATCGGCCAGAATCTTCACCGGAAAGGAGATCGCGAAAGCCACCAACAACTTTTCCAAGTCCAACCTCATTGGTTCAGGCGGCTTTGGTGAGGTCTTCAAGGGTTTGTTTGATGATGGAACCATCACGGCAATCAAGCGAGCCAAGCTCGGCAACACAAAGGGAGTAGACCAAATCCTGAACGAAGTCCGAATTCTATGCCAGGTAAACCACCGGAGCCTCGTTCGTCTCCTTGGCTGCTGTGTCGAGCTAGAAATGCCTCTCCTCATCTCTGAATTCGTCCCCAACGGGACTCTCTTCGACCATCTCCACCGCCATGGTTTGCGAAAATTGCCTCCACTCAGCTGGTGCCACCGCCTCCGTATTGCCCACCAGACAGCCGAGGGACTCGCCTACCTCCACTCTGCAGCTGTGCCACCAATCTACCATCGAGACATAAAATCTAGCAACATCTTGCTCGATGAGAAGTTCGACGCAAAGGTTTCTGATTTTGGGCTCTCGAGATTAGTCGAACAAAGCGATAATCAGACCAACGACAGCCATATATTCACTTGCGCGCAAGGGACATTAGGATATCTCGATCCCGAATACTACAGGAACTTCCAGCTCACCGATAAGAGTGATGTTTACAGCTTCGGAGTCGTTTTGCTAGAGATATTGACCGCAATGAAGGCCATCGATTTTAGCAGGCAAGAAGAGGACGTGAATTTGGTGGTTTACGTGAAGAAGATGATGAAGGAGGAGAGGCTGATGGAGGCAGTGGACCCGGCGCTTAAAGAGGGAAGCTCAAAGCTCGAGAGAGAGGCGATGAAAGGATTGGGGCTGCTGGCAAGTGCTTGCTTAAGCGACCAGCGGCAGAATCGGCCGTCCATGAAGGAGGTCGCCGACGAGATTGAGTACTTGATCAGTATTTCAACGACCAAGGCTTCTTTAGAATAGTTAACTTCCTTATTTGACTTTCTTTGCCGGTTGGGCATTTCGTCGAACATGTAACGATCAGAAAACGAAGCACGAAGAAAAAGAAAAAAGGGCAACAAAAAAGGAGAAGGGTTCGTATAGTAGACAAAATGTAGGCAATAGGCATGCAACAAAAGAGATGATCATTTTAGTGCAATACGGAACTTCCCTAATGAAAGTCTCTCTCTCCCTAATTCGAAATGTGGGTAGACTAGTAATTATCAGAAAATGTGCTGGACTTATGCATCAATTCGATAAACACGACTCTAGTAGCAAACCAATAAATCCGTTTCCAGAATGAAAGATATATAGTGTTGTAACCCTTAGTATCTCCTAATTCGAAATGTAGGTAGACTAGTAATTATCAGTAAATGTGCTCGACTATATGTATAAATGCGAAAAATACGACTCTAATAGCAAACCAATAAATCTGTTTTCTGAATGAGAAATATATAATAGTGTTACCATTAGTATCGGAGTGGTATCCTGCCACTCTACATCACATTAACACTGTTTCGGAGTAAAAAAAAAAATGACAAGAAAATGGATAACCGAAACTAAAAGAAAAAATGTCATGGGTATAACTTGGAGATTGGATATGATAGTAGAAAAGGATACCTTAATAAACTGAAATTAGACTATAATGTAAAAGAAACTAACTAAAATATGTTCAACCGGTTAGAGTAGAGAAGGCACAGGTGAGGACACTTGAACTTTTCCTAAAGACAAGTATATATAGTTTTATTGGTGAAAGATGTATAAAAAGGTTGGATGATCTATACATTATATAGAAATATTAAAAGGTTTTACTGTTTTCATCCGTTTCGGACTAACAGTTTTTTTTTTTTCACCCTAAACATTTTTTTTTTCATTTTAATCCCTTTTAATTCATTTTTTCCTTTTTCAGTCTTTCATTTCTCTCTTTGTTTTTTTTTTTTTTTTCCTTTCACCCTAAAATTTAATTATTTTCTCATTTTAGTCACTTTTTTATATTGGTCTTTTTTCTTTTTTTCTTTTTTCATTTTAGTCCTTTAATCATTTCTGTTTTTCTTAAAATTTTTGATTATTTTTAAAATTTTTTCTTTTATATTTTTGCTATTAATTTGTTTTATTTATTTATCCTGCACGCACAAGCGTGCGCCATTTTAGTCTTTTTTCTCTTTTTTTTTCTTTCACCCCATTGTTTTTCCTTTTTTTTTTTTCATTTTAATCCTTTTTATGTATTCATCTATTTTTAACATTTTATTCCTTTTATCTTGTCTTTTTTTTTTTCATGCCTCCTTTTTTTATTTTTTATTTTCAGGTACTTTGTTGATTTTTTTTTTTTACTATTGTTTACTTATACATTTTTTCTATTCGAATAAATTTTTTCAAATATGTCTCATATTCTGCATCGCACATGCTTTTTAACTAGTGTGTGTGTGTGTATATATATATATATATATGATGGTGGAGGATAGATGTGTATTGAAATAATTACAAAAATGTCTATTTTTAGTTCTCCATTTTAAAGTATGTCCATTTTTTGATAATATTACATAAATGTTCATTTTTACGAAACGAACCATTTATAGTACCCATATTACCATTTTACCATATTTAACATCATCTCATCATTATTAATATTTTTTTTCCTTACTTGTTCATTATTACTGTATCTTTATATTAATGACTAGTTTTTTATTATAGTGATTGCTTATTGGTAATATTTAGGTATTCTATAAACCTATTTCATAAGTGTGATTTATGTTTCTTAAAAACCTTTTTTTTTTTTTATATATATAGTATGATTTAGGTTCTTCATGATAATTGTAACGTTATTATGATAATTTATTTTATTTATAATTATTGGAATTGTTTTAATAATTATTTTCTAAAGTTTAAATGTCATATGAAATCGCTTATTTTTTAATGATAATTACCTTATCATTATGATATTTTTTTTAAATTTCGTATGTTTTTTTTTTCTCTCTTTATGATTACTATATCAATATGATTTTTTTTCTTTATAATAATTACTATATCATTATGGTGTCCTTTTTAGATTTTAAAGTATTTAATATTTATGGACAATATCTATTTAATTTTCTCTATAGATTCACTATGAATTTTATCTTAATGGCTAATTATTTATTACAATAATTGTTTTTCATTTACAATACAACTAATATCTGTTATGATAAATTACGTAAAATGGTTTTTTTTCTCTTTTATAAAAGGTTTGCTTAGTTTGATTTTTTTTTTTTTTTTGAGAATTTTTCTTTCCTTTTTATCAATTCTTTATTTGTTTATATTCAATTCTTGCTATTAAAAAAAATGTGATTTTTATAAGTATCAAATTAGGTATTCTATAAATAAAATAAAAAATAGATATATTTTAAATTACAGTCTTAATTTAGACATTCATGTAAATAACCCATGTGTAATAGGTGACTATCTAGTTGATTGCTTGAGTTGAGGCGAACAGCTTCCTGGAAGGAGCCGAATCCCATTACATGTGAAAGAATTCATGGGATAAAAAAGCCCATATGAGGGGAATCAAACAAAGCTAGAATATGGGTGGATCATATATGTATGCTTACAGTAGCTTTTAAGGGACAACTTGCTTGACTCCCCCCAAGGCTAATCCACCACTTCATTCGCGGCTATATAAGCACCTCCTTCGGTGTGAAATAGGGGGTGAAAAGGTTGGTGAGATGGAGTGAGTGGAAAAACTAGGAAGAAAGATAGTACGAAGATGGTGAGATGGATTTATTAAAAAAAAAAAAAACGCGCGTTCCAATAGTTCAGTACAAAAATAAATAAATTGATAAGAGTTTTGTTTACGTAACAATCTCGCAGAAATAGTTTACCGAAACACAATATATATATATATATATATATGCAACGATCTAATTGGTTCTTCTTTAATAAACTTGACATGAAGAGAAGGCAGTTCATCTCTTGTTATTGATCTAAATTCCTAAATCGTGGAAATTGTATACTTTCTTGACAACTGCTGACATTGTTTTCATACACTACAAGAATTTGAACTTTCAACGACCAGATATTCCGCGACCAAAAAAAATTTGGTCCCTGAAGAGAAGTTTCGGCGACCAAATTTAGGTAGCAGAAAGTCAGAAGCTTCAGCGACCAAATTTTGGTCACCATAAGAGACATTTGGAGACCAAAATATTTTTTGGCTGCCAATGGTAGAGCGTGAAAAAAAATAAAATAAAATTTGATCCCGCGGAAGACAAACGGTGACCAAAAAATATTTAGTGGCAGAAAAGTATTTTCAGGGATCAAAATTTGGTCCCAGTAAATTACATTTCGGGACCAAATTAATTTGGTCTCTGAAAATTGGATCCAAAGATACCAAACGGCGACTAAAAAATTATTTGATAGCGGAAAAGTACTTTCGGGGACCCAAATTTTGTCCCAGTCAGTCCCCTTCTGGGACCAAATTAAGTTGGTCCCTGAAAGTTGGTTCTAAGATACCAAACGGCGACCAAAAAAATATTTGGTGGCAGAAAAGTATTTTCAGGGACCAAAATTTGGTCCCAGTAAATTACCTTCCAGGGCCAAATTAATTTAGTCCCTAAAAATTAGTTCTGAAGATACCAAACAGCGACAAAAAAAAAATATTCGGTGACGGAAACGTATTTTCGAGAACCAAATTTTGGTCCCAGTAAGTCCACTTCCGGGACCAAATTAATTTGGTCCCTCAAAGTTGGTTATGAAGATACCAAACGGCGACCAAAAAAATATTTGGTGGCAGAAAAGTATTTTCAGGGACCAAAATTTGATCCCAATAAGTCTCCTTCTGGGACCAAATTAATTTGGTCCCTGAAAATTGGTTCTGATGATACCAAACGGCGACCAAAAAAATATTTGGTGGTGTAAAAGTATTTTCGGGGACCAAAATTTGGTCTTAGTAAGTCTCCTTTCAGGACCAAATTAATTTGGTCCCTGAAAGTTGGTTCTGAAGATACCAAACGGCGAAAAGTATTTTCAGGGACCAAAATTTGGTCCCAGTAAGTCTCCTTCTGGGACCAAATTAATTTAGTCCCTGAAAGTTGGTTCTGAAGATACCAAACAACGACCAAAAAAAATATTTGGTGACGTAAAAGTATTTTCGGGGATCAAAATTTGGTCCCAGTAAGTCTCTTTCCGGGACCAAATTAATTTGGTCCCTGAAATTTGGTTTTGAAGATACCAAACGGCAGCTAAAAAAATATTTGGTGGCGAAAAAGTATTTTCGTGGACCAAATTTTGATCCCTGAAAATTGATTTTGAACAAAATTGGTTTTGAAGATACTAAACGGCGACCAAAAAAATATTTGGTGGCGGAAAAGTATTGGTCAATATAAAGTTTTTTAATACAACACTAATGCACATAATGTTACACCTTTTCAAACGGGTAATTTCATGAATAAACTTAATATAAAGTTTTTAATACAATACTAATACACATATTTTAACATCAATTAAATTACAATTGATTCAATTTTAAAATTAATATTGAAAATGTATTTTTTTCTCTCTTATTAATCTCGTATTTATAAATTAAACATTGATTCGAATAACCAAATCTATAGTAGTTGTTATATTTTTTTTTATGGAACATACATATGTAAAACTTGTGATTCTAAAATCTATCCTAAAATATATTGCTTGGGTAAGATAAAAAAAACTTTTAAATTATATTTCAATAAAGAATATTTATGGTATTTTTTCACGAAAAGCAAACATGAGATATTAAATCCAGTCTTTCACTAAGATTTCGAATAGCTGTCCCGAATTCAAGTTGATTATGTTTTGCCTCTTCCTCGAAGAAATACGATCAAACAATTCCCAATCATGGTCTTTGCGGATTGGATCATCCATATAATATACAAAAAGAAACTCCATTTATTTGATATCTCTATCTTTGAATGAGATCTCAATTCCAGTAACGGTTTCATTAAATATCTTACAACTAGAATTCTTCTTTTTTCCGAGCCAGTTCCTCCACCATCACGAGCCCCAATTAGATTCAGGCATGATACACTTTTTAGTAACAAAATGTAACTTTCAGCTACCAAAATATGATTTTGGTAACCGATTACACGTTTATGCTACCAATATTTGGTAGCGGAAAGCAGATTTTGTGACCAAATTCAAATTTGGTAGCTAAATCGCAACATTCAGCGGTCAAACTCCTGATTTGGTAACGAAATCTTGTCAAAAAATTTTTATTTGTCATAAATTATAATATCAATAACAAAATAATATCATCTCTCCTAATTAATAATCAAAAAATATTAATTCAATTTTTATAAATAAATATTTCAGTAAAATCATTTGCTATCAAATTTTGATGGCAAAACATATGATTAAGGTTTGTTTGATGGAGTAGTTTGAATTGAGATTTTTAAGTTTCAATAGTAAATTTTTTTGAATTTTCAGAAAAGATAAAAAACTTTTTGGGAAAAAGATAAAAACTTTTTTAGAAAAAGATAAAAAAAATTTTGAGTTGAATGGTTTGAACCATTCAACCAAACTCCCCCTAATTTTTCATTCAAAATTTAAAGTTACCGCCTGTAAATTTGAACCAAATTTTTCGAAATCTTCCCCGACTCATCCTCGAAAAGCTGCTTTGCTTCTATTTGATTTTATCTCTCTCATTTCTCTTCTTCAGCCTCTCCTCCTATTTTACTCCGCCCAACTCTCACTCCTCCATCAGCCTTCTCTCTCTTCCTCTATCTCTCCCTCTTAATCTGATCTCTCTCTATCCTCTCTTTTCTTCCGCCCATCTCTTTTCCACCGCCCCACTTTCTCTCCTCCGTCTGCCATCTAATCGCCGCCATCCCTTTCTCACTCTCCCTTTCTTTCTCTCTCCTATCACTCTCTGCCATCAATTTGTCTCTCTCTCTCTCTCTTCCTTTGCCTGTCGCTGTTAACGTTTATGCAAGCCTCGTGATCGCAATCTCACGATCTCAGCCTCCAGATCGCACTCGGCTGCGCTGGGGTTTTTCAATTGGGGGGTTTTTTTTTATTTTCCTCTAATATATGAGGTGCGTTCACATATACAGCCCTACTCTTTTTTTTTTTTTTTAATGTTTTTTTTTTCCTTTTCCTCTGTTTGGTTGATGAGAAAATGGAGGAAAAAAAAAAAGAAATCCGAAAAACGTAATTGTTTCATTTCTATTTAAAAACGCCTGTACTTGCACATGAAAGCATCATTATTTGATTATGTTAGAATACCATTCCTTATGTTGATTTTAGTACAAACACACTCATGTATACAATACATTACTTGTATATGATGTTTCCTTTTAACTTTTCAATTGCTAGACCTTTGATGCTGTTGATGGAAGTCAAGCAACAC
>JAFMPE010117396.1:674-12447 GCA_024759925.1 Ficus religiosa | reverse complement strand
TCGCGCGCGCCACTGCAAGGGCTGTTCCACCGCCTTGAGTTCGCAAGCTCAGCCCCTTTGCCGACCAAGGTGAGCCGAAATTATTCTATTTTTTTTTAATTTAATTTTTTTATGGCTTCCCAGCTGGTTTAGTTTTCTCCTTCTCATATAATACCAAATCCTCGTTGTATATTCCAAATCAAGCTTTGATTGTAAAGGTACTCTTCTGATTTTACGTTGATTTAAGTGGTGGGTATATTTCAATCAAAACAGAATGTGAATCAGAGATGCTTTTAATTGGAAAAGATGTTCCTCTTTAATGGCCATTGTTGGATTCAAAAGATGCTTTTGATTGTTAAGGTGCTTATGAGATTAGTGGCCATCAGTTGAGCTTTATCGTCTCCGCCTTTTTTTTTTTAATGCAAAATAAATGTGTTTTGATCTAACTTCCATTGAGTAGAAAATTATGTGCCATTTTGCACATTTTTAGAAGTTTAGGGAACATTTAATTAAAAAAAAAAACCCTTTCGAATTAAAATTCCAGGATCTTTGTAGCAATTTCTATCCTTCGAATGCAAGAAAGTACAATTTCTATCCCTTTTTTTTCCTTTTGAAATGGAAGTTACATTCCAAATATAAAAAAGTAATACAATCATTGATTCACACACAAAGTCTCTTGTGATAGAAATCAAGGTCCATAGACAATCAGTTTCATTAGTAAATACGAACAACAAACAAGGAGAAACAACGCATTATGAATTCTACAAATGATGACAACAAAAAAGATACACAAAATATCAAACACATATATGATTACTTAACAAATCCTTTATAGTATCCAATCAACCGATGACAAGAAATACGTATCACAAAAGCTACAAAAACAACCGCAAAGAAATAGATCTTTAGGATGAAGAACAAAACCAAATATTCAAAAACAAGACAAATACTTAAACTAATTGGAATAACAACCACTGTTCTTATTAACGGAAAATAACAAAGATTGAATTTTCACCATATTATAATAAGTATAGTTCCTATTATTAGTTTTACCGTGTTTTAAATATTAAATTTAATTAAAAACATATTAAATGAAAAAGTAAAGTATGACCGTTTCATGGGCATAGAATTCAAAAAACAAATGTTTTAGCACTATTGTCCCTAAACATATCGACCTTTGGTAACTTATTTTTAAATTTAGCAATTTGCTTACCGTACTTTCTATATCGTTACAATGTGTCCATTTTATTCAATTTCCTGTTGAATCAATGATTGTAAAGCGCGTGTGCCTTATTTGAGGAAGGAAACTGTCATATTGAATTAAAAAAAAGTTAAATCCAATTCAAACCCTATAAAAATATTTTTACTTACTTTTAGTTCATCAGTTAGAGATAAAATTTTGAAATTGGGTTTGACTGACTTTTTAAAAATTAATTATAATTTTTGTTGATTTTTCAAAAAAAATAAAAACTAAAATAAAAAAATATGATTTAGTTGGAGTTAAGTTGAGATACCAAATGAAACAATTTCAAATCCTTAATTTAGTAAAAAATTAATAAAATAGAGCATATGGTAATAAATTAGATAAATTTAAAGATAAATTATCAAAATTATAAGTTTAACTACATGTTGGCAAAAGTTGGGTAAGTTTTAAGGACAATAAATAAACATTAAAAAAAAAAAAAAAAGTTTCGAACACAACGTGTCCCTATCCAAGTCCTGCCCATGTAAAGCTTTTAATGGCCTGCATTTGGGCTTCACAAATGTGGGCTTTTGAAAAATCCCAAATTAGACTCACCAATGGAGGATAGAGCCAGTGGAAAACAAAAGGGGGGTTTAATGGTTTTTCCGTTTGGTGGGAAAGAAAGAGCGAGAAAACGAGCGAAAGTGAGGGGCTTTAGGCAGGGAAAGCCAATTTGAGGGAGGTTCGCGCCCAAACCCGCCCACGATTTTCCTCTTTTAAGGTATGCCCTGCAATCATCTTCTCACGAAAACCAAGACCAATATATATATATATATTTACGTATAATTATCCTTATATATACATACAGTGTATAATCTGATCTTTTGTTCTCCAGTTGGTCTTGTTGGAATCCACCTTCTTCTCTTTCCCTATCTGGGCAGTTGTTAAACCCCATCATTTTGGTGTTTAATTGGTCAAAAACTTCGTTATGTCATGTTATTTGGTGATCCTTGGAAGCTAAAAGATAGCAGATATGTGGTCTGAGTCTTTTTCTTGCTGTCTTATGTTGTTGAGCGAGATTGAGCCACAAAAACTTAATTGTCCGATGATGTTTCACAAGACATTAAAATTTGGTTGCTCTGCTCTCTCTGGAAAAGCTGAGTTTTTTTAAATCTTATTTTCCTGATGCTTTGCTTTGTATTTCAAACTTCGTGGAATCAGAGTTCTTTTTTTTTTTTTTTTAGGTGTCATTTGTGCCATTGATTTTGATAAATTTGTTGTTTGCTGTAGATATTGACTATTGAGTTCAACACTTTTTGATCAAGCTTCTGTACGTGTTGTATTTGCAGTTATTCATCTATGTTGTTAACTTGTATATATAATTATTGTCTTCTTTATGGATACTGTAATAAGCTGTTTTGATTAAGGTGAGGCTGCTCCCGTGTGGCATTTGCCCCCCGAAAAAGGATAAGATGAAATCTTGTTTATCTCATCAGTTTCACGAAGTATTTAAATGTATGTTGAAATAGTATCTTAAAGTTATCCAATCATGTCCACTTTGATCATTTTCGATCCACTCAGCGATTCAGTTTTTTAATTTACCGAACACTACGATGCTACTTTTGAAACTAAAAGCACTCTTAAGATTACAGTGAACTAAACACTCGGCTACTCATATCAGAACTGCTTTTTTCCTTCAGCACAGCTAAAAGCAATTGTTCCAAAATCTGCAGCATTACCAAACTGGCCCCAAGTGAAGTTGACACTGTAAAATGTCGTTGCTGTGGTGTGGACATTGTAAACAAAGACGTCCTACCCAACGAGACTCACAACACTACATGTGAGTGACCTGACCTGTTTTTTTCTTGGTTACATAAATTAGTTTAATGATTATCTTCAAGTTTAAGATCGTAGGTTTGATAAGCTTTCTTAGTGAATCTTGTATCTGTCTCTGTCTTGGTTTTTTATCAGATGCTGTGATGTCTGTGGAAAAGTTATCTATGATGATTTCATAACCGAAGAGGAAACTTTTGTTAAAGGCCCTGGAGGAGAGGTTTGTGATTATTTGTTCTTTTCTTTTTCTTTCTTACTGTCGTACTTTCTCGGACTCTAGTTGACTAGCTTTAGACTTTTTCATGATTGGAAAGAAGATTGAACTTGTGATTGAAAACTCGAGAAGAATTGAATTGAGTGGAGAAAGTGTAAAGTTTTAAATGATATTAGATATTTCTTCTTAGACTTATGGTAATTCATTTTGCGTATGAAGTCAAATGATCAGAAAACTTGAGAAGAATGGGATCGACCAGGTCTGAAGTTTACAAACAATAAATATTACTTTTCAAAGTTGATGTTCATTAATTTTTTTGGTTATTTAAGACCATAAATTATAGTGGCTTGGCTTCAGTAATCTTATGGACGGGAATTTACTGTACTATTTTTCCTTTGATACATATATTTTTTGTTTGCAGAGCCGTAGGGCAGGTCATCATGTAAAAATTCCAGATGAGTATTCAGATTCACTCAGAAGGACTTTGGATAAGGGTATGTGACTTTTGACTATCATATCCTATCATATGCATACTATTCACTCTTTGGTGGTATTAGTCGTAAGTCTATGAGTATTTAGTTTCTTTGGTTTAAGAATAGATGGCAAAATCACGATCCTAATTTTAGTGGTGTGGTTCGTGTGGAACGATAGCTGCCACATTTTAGACTAAGAATTTGTCATCATACTGTTTGTTATATGGTTGTTTTTGCACTATTTTGCAGGAGAAGATGAAATAAGACATATTGCTTTGATGTTGAGTATACATGAGTCTATTATTATGCCAGCCTCCAGAATCTACACTGTGAGCATTTGGCTTTATTTTATCTCTTTTTTCCTTTTTCTAATATCTATATCAATAGTCAAAACACAATATCATTTATATGCAGATTGCAGTTCATCGTAATTTCACTAGAGGTCGTAGAACACAACAAGTTGCAGCTGCTTGTCTTTATATTGCTTGTCGGTGAGTATGCTTTACCCTTGCATTCCTTTTGTTCTTGGTTTTTTGAATCTTAGTTTAGCTTGTCTTTTTCTTCTTGTTTGCATAATTATGTACCGTAGAAGAAATTTGGCTGAGGCACAATTATCTAACAATAAACATGAAGAATTTCTGAACTTCGTCACATATACATATATATATATATATATATATTTTTTTTTTTTTTTTCATTTACAAGCTTTCATAAAGTATGATGTTGTCATTCCTCCCATAATAATGTACTATCTTTTCTATCATCTGAGGTTTCCATTTTCTTTTAATAAAATTGTTAGTTGATTCTTAAGGTTCCTTAAAAGGCAATAAAAGCCTCATGTTTGTTAGACTTCTCTGCATCATCGTAGGTTGGAGGCCTCCCTTTTGTCTCTATGTTATGCATTATGAGCTGAGGTAGCTTTGCATTTACTTGATGTTTGACATTGTTATGTACTATGAGATTCTAGAAATTAGGTGTTATACTTAATTGTTTTGCCCTTTTTAAGAGTGTTGTATCTTTTAAATACAACTGTTTGTATGTTCGGTTTACTGTTTTACATTTTATTAACGGTTCAATTACCTTTGCCACAGGACAGCTGAACCCCCTAAACCATATTTACTTATAGACTTCTCAGAGGCTTTGGGAATAAATGTGTAAGCAAGAACCTATGATAATCATGTCAAATTTTGTATACATCTATTTTTAGCAGTAACAAATATAATTGAACTGTCGCCTTTTGCATGTAAGTTTAACTAAAACTCCTTGTTCTACCCACAGGTATGTGCTAGGTTCTGTATTTTTGCAGCTCTGCCAACTACTAAGCCTTGCAGAGCACGCCATGATTAAGAGACCTGTTGATCCCACCCTTTTTATACCTCGTTTTACTGAAAGTAAGCTACCATGAGCCTCACTGCGTTATTCCCTCAATTGTTAATTAAATAGAAGAGTTGTGTACAGCTTTATTGTTTTGATTTTCTTTGAGGCTTTGATTGAGTTACATTATTGTAGACTGTTGTCAAAAAATCATATGTTTTTCTGGACTTGCAGCATTATTAAATGGAAGAAATGTTGAGGTTTCTAGAACTGCAATGCACATTATAGCTAGCATGAAGCGAGATTGGATGCAGGTATATGAATGTTGCAATTATGGTCATGGACCGTATATTGTTCTTGGGCCCTTATGGTGCTGATTCTTACCGTGATGATATGTCATCCACAGACGGGCAGAAAACCTAGTGGGCTATGTGGCGCAGCATTATACATTTCTGCTCTTTCTCATGGGTTTAAATTTTCAAAGTCAGATATTGTAAGTCCAGCTTGTCATATGAACTGCTTTTAATTTTGCTGCTTCATTTTGGTGGGGAAGTTTTTTTCATACGCAAACAAGTATCTTTTTTGCCTTTTTTCCCCCTTAAAGCAGATTACCTTTTTCCAAAACAAATACTTAATGATGTTTATAAACTATTTTTTCTGCTGTTCGCATTGTTAGACCTATGGTGTTACTTGTATCATGAATCTGTTATTTTAACTTTGCTGATGTAGAACTTTGGTTAAATCCATTTGTTTTTTAGTGCTGGCTGCTGGACAACTTTGAATAAATTTTTCTTGTTTCTTCAATATTTAATCCTGTAGTTTCTTTGGTCCGAAAAAAAATACCGCATTTTCCCTTTCTTTAGCACCTTGATTGATTATTTGTATTTGGTTTTTTCTCCCTAGGTAAAAATTGTACATATTTGTGAAGTAACATTGACCAAAAGATTGATTGAGTTCGAGAACACCGAATCCGGAAATTTAACTGTAAGTTGCTACTTTTATGACATGATTGTGTTCCATTAACTATAATATTTTTAAAACTATTCAGATGCTTTAGCTAGATTTGATGATTGTTAATTTGTTCTTAATTTTTCTTTAAGAGCAAAATGAACAATGGTTTCACTTATATCTGGTTGATTATTAAAAAAAATAAATAAATAAATCCCTTTTGAGTAGATTGAGGAGTTAGACAATAATGCTAAGGAGCTGAGGAAGTGCAAATTGCCATCCTTTGGGTCCCAAAAGTCTCAGGAGTTGCTTTGTAGACATAAAGATAGTGGGGAGCCTCCTTTTGCCCATGGACTTTGTAAAAGTTGTTTTGAAGATGTAAGTCCTTTTTACTATTTTCCACTATCTCATTCTCCCGTGCTTGTACTGTGCCACTAATCCTCTTTTTCTCTCGTTGTAGTTCATTGAAATTTCTGGGGGTCTTGAAGGTGGATCGGATCCTCCAGCCTTCCAGCACGCTGAAAGAATGAGAGAGGCCAATGAATCTGCTAAGAAATCAGATGAATCTGAAATCGGTTTCGTGCCCGCAAACAAGAAAAAACCTACTGACCTTGAAAATGAAATAGTCAGTTGCTCCCATCTATTTCCTTTTTCTTTATCTCTGTATTATGGATTAATTAGCAATTAAGGAAGTATCTATTTACTATCTTCATAGCCTCACACAGCAAATTCCTTGATTTTTCCTTGCCACATAAGCACAAAATTTTTAATCCTTCGTTAGAACCGGAGAAATTATTCTTTGTACTTGTTTCTTCTCATTACCTATACTTTAATGCTTCCCAGTCGTATTATATGCCAACATTGTCGTCTGGTGCTTTTTGCACCTTATTGCCTGTCTGATCAATTTGTTACTGATGTACACGTGTTCCTATTTTAATTTAGGATGAGAATATTGAATCCTTTACTGAAACCAGCCAAAAGGTGACAAAGAATGAGAGATTGAATGCCACAAATGTTTCTAGTAAGTGTTGAGTGTGTTGTATAAAAGAAATCTTACATGAAGTTTAAGTTTGGTATTTTGTTATGATATGTGTATAAATTATTTATCTGTTACTGTGTTTTGTCTCAGCGGCTTCAGAAGGGACAACAACTGATGGTGCTTTTGATACAAATAAGTCTAAGGATTCAAGTAATATTTCTGGTGACGAATCTGATGGTCTTTCTGATATTGATGATACTGAGGTATGCTGTATGATGCGGCGGTTTTAATATTTGTAACTATTGTAAATATATGGTATTTGGATGAATAGAAGTTCAGTTGGAAAGTCAGTTTGGTCGATTAGACCTTGCACTTTGAATCTCTTTGTAGATGGAAATAGATAATCTGTTACTTTGTGTAAGGACACCAAAGGAATTACGATGTGACTTCTATGCCAAAACCCATAAATAAGGACGTGGTGATCCTTTCAAAGAACGGAATATTTTCACTCATGTATGTGATATCGTGTCCTGGAGTTAGGATGGTGAGTCGGTGATGCTACACTCGAATGAAAATGTGCATGTCTTTTCAGTTTTGTTTGTGAAATTTTATTTGCAGATAGAATATTAAATAATTGTAGTTTTGTCCTGAGGTTTTTAATGTCATCTTAAAAAGGGGGCTTATGGGCCAATTGATTTTTGTATCATGGTTGATTCTTTTCATCGTGGATGCCTTTTTGTTATTCTGTTTTGCTTCCTTGTTAATTAACTTTTGGATGGATTTTTAGGTGACTGGCTACCTTAACAATGAGGAGGAGATGCGTTACAAAAAGATCATCTGGGAAGAAATGAACCGAGAGTATCTGGAGGTTGGTGCTCTCTCTCTCTCTCTCTGCCAAAGTCATGTGTTCCCGATAATTATTGGTTGGAAATATTGTTGATTATTCCTTTATGATTTTTCAGGAACAGGCTGCCAAGATGGAGGCTGGTGAGGGTCTTTCTGCACCAAAGCCAAGAAAGGTCCTTACTAGAACATCATTTGCTGCACTTTCTTTTTTTTTTTTAATCTATACGACATTTCCCATCTATTCTTTAAAAATCATGTAGCACATTGATTATCATGTTCTTTACGTGGAAGTGCATTAAACTTGTTCCATTTGCTTATATTTTAGCCATAAATTTCACGCTTTTATTCTTTGACAACGTTCCTTTTTCCCCTAACTAATTTCACATTCTAGGAGCGACGCCAAAAGCAAGATCCCAATGCCCCTCCTGCCCAAACTGCTGCAGAAGCAGCCCGTCAAATGCTAAGCAAGAAGGTAATTGAGATATATTGTCCATGATGGAATCTGTTTCACTTGCTTTTCATTTTTTAAACTACTAGTGTAGTTCTGGTATTTTCTACTCAAGATTATTGGAGTTCCGTCTCTTTTCTTGTTTCATTTCTAGTTGGTGACTTGGTTCTGTGTATTTCACCATGTGCGTTTATATTGCTCGTTTGCCACTGTACTCATACCTCCGTTTCCGTGTCAACAGCGATTCAGTTCGAAGATCAACTACGAGGCATTGGAGAAATGCTTTTCTGGTGATGTATGTTAATCTTCTTATCCCTTCTAAAATGGTGTATATAGTCAAGACGTTTGGTGTCCTATGGTTCTTGAATCTCCTTTTCAAATCCTATTTAGTATTTAACCAAGATACAACTTTTTTTAAACTTTTTAATCTTTTGCTCTTCTAGGTTCTCCTAAATACTAGTATTTGGATGATTTCTCTTATATTTTGTTGTTTATCCGTTGCAGACGGCTCCTAATAAAAAAACCAAAGTATCAGGTGAAGATGATGATGATGATGCCAGTGGGAAAGGCCCTGATGGTAAAGAGATCAAGAAGTCTGACTTGACGAACAAGGAAAGTGAATTTGGTGAGGAATATGAAGAGGACGTGGAAGAAGAAGAAAATGACGAGGGATATGATGAAGGGACCGCAGGTTACCAATGGCCGTTAGAAGAGGACGTTTATGATGACTTCGGCTATGATGATGATGACGAAATCTGACCGTTCGACGTGCCCAACTTTCTCCTGCAACAGGGCCACGGTGCCACGACGGACAAACCATTGTGGGGTCCTTTGGTGGGTTCTTTTTTGTCACAACTAGTATTTATAGGTGCTAGTTATTGATATTGATCGATGATTTTTTTAAAATTCTTTTCTTTTTTATTTTAATTTTTTTAGAAAATTTTCTGTGTCAATTTTCCTTGTATAGTAGACTAGCTTTTTCTTGTCTCGTAAACTCTCTGAGATTCAATACTAAGGTTATGGACGCATAGGCCTGTAAGGCACATTGAACTTCTATTTTTGGTGTTTTAATTTTTCGCTATCCAATTTTTGTGGCTTTTATAATTGTTGTTAAAGGATTTGCTATTAATTTTCGTTATCGCTTCTGTTTCATTGGCGTTTTTCATTCCTGTTTTTAAATTGTTTTTCGTCGCTGGCATATCTTCTTGTCGTTTTTATTTTTTGTTGTCCCTTTCTTTTGTGGTCCTTTCTTAATTTAGTGTGGTATTCATTTTTTTTTTTTTTTATATGTCGCTCAACTTTTGATGTCGTTTTTCTAGTTTTGTTGCTTTTATTTTTAACGCCGATTTTTCTGTTTGGTCGTTTTGTCATTTTCGTTGTCTTCAATTAGTTTGCCATTCAAAATATTTTTTGTAGCCATCACCACCACAAAAAACTATAACTTAGTGTTTGAATTGTGAGTTTGAACTTATCATTTGAAGAAGCTTTGTTGCTACACTTTTTGTGTTATCGTCATTAATCTTTGTGATTGGTTGTCTTTAAATATTTTTTTCTGATGTTTCTTTTCTTTTCTCTTCTTTTCAATTTAATAAATGATGTGATTGATATTATTTTATTTGGTTGTCGTTCACTTTTTAGTTTTTTTTGTCTCCTTTCTGTTCCACTGTCGTTTTCTCACCGATGTTGCAGAGAAGAACTTGCAAAGATCAGTCAAGCATATACATTGGAGAAAACAAGGATATTGTTAGCATTAAAAGTCTTAAAGACGTGGTAGAGACTTGGTAGTTTCTATTTATCATCACTAGAAAACAGCATATTTATGTTACTTTAATGTTTGTCGTCGTTTCAATTTCGTTGTCGTTTTTTTGATTTTGTTGTCTTCAATTTTGTTTTTGTCGTTAAACCTATATACCGTCGTTTTAATTTTTGCGCTGATATTGTCGTCTCTCAAATAATTGTTGTTTTAGCTTTTTATTTTATTTTATTTTATTTTTTTTGGTGCTTTTCTTGTTCGTTCCTTTTCCATTATTTTGTTGCTTTTCATTCTTGCTACCGTTTTGTTCTTGTTGTTGTTTTCAAGTGTTGTTGTCGTTTTCATTTTTGTTGAACCCCCGTCCCTTCTTCCCGTTACTCTACTACCGTTTAAAATGGGGGAAAAAATGCACCTCGAGAAATTTTTGTTCTCTTCAATGTAAAATATGGAGCTCATTGGGGATGTCAATTTTAATACCAAGTGTTTAAGTTTTAACTCACGTAATGGTGAATAGTTGTCTTTTACCGGTGAACGTAGTCTTTTAATTTAATTGATATGATAAATTTTTGAATCACCATCATTAAGAAATGACAATTCTCATATCATATGAAGTATTTTTTTTTTTTTCCTCTCTCTTTCCTGTGAACTTAGAATTGGGGAGATTTGAACTCTTTAACTTTTGATAAAATCAAGTATAAAATTACGATTAAGCTATGCCTACAATCATACATATCAATTAAGTTGACACTCGTGGATTAAAGTCAATATCTTTAACATTATTATAAAATATATCATAGTTGATTTTTCAAATGAGGTTATAATGTTAGCTCCGGCAGTCGTACCGTTTTGTTTATTTTTGTTTGTCCTTGTCCCTTCTTCCCTTTCACTGTATTGTCGTTTCAAGGAAAAGATGCAACTCAAGAATTTTGGTTCTATTAAGGGAAAAATATCTCAAGTTGATTTTCCAAACGCGTCAATCATGTAGTTCCAAAATATTTAGCTTTCGATAGTTTATATTTTATTTACAAGTACATATCTATATAACTCTTTTTTTATTTTTTTGGCTAAAATTTTAATATGTTTACTTTTTTGTTCCTTTTTTTTTTTTTGGGTGGCTTTCTTTGACGTTTTGACGTTTTTATTTTTTGATTTTTTAACTTTTGGTTTTACTGATTTTTTTTCCCCGAGAATTCCTGAGCTTCAAGCCTTGGACATCTTTTTTCTTAACACAATTATGCTTTGAGAAATTTAGGTGGTCGGTTTTGGTTTCATTTTTAAAATGTTACTCGAATTTTTATTTTTAATTAGAAAAATGACAGTTGGTTATTAAATAATTAATGTGCTAATAGTAGCTAATCAGACCTGATCGGTCAAAAATTGACGATTAAGTCCAAGAAATCATTTATTATATTACTTGAATTTTGATTATATCGATCAATTGATTGACATTAATAATCGATTAATTACTTTTAAAACAACAATCTTTCTTCTAATTTTAAAAAATTGGGATATGTATAAAAATATATATATATTTTTTCATATGTCTCTTAAGCTTAAACCCGTGTGCCTGTCAGCTATACTAGCTGTACTGCCATGTGTTCAAGAATCAGTTCTATCGAAGGTCGCTATAGCAAAAATTAGGTAGAAAACTAAAAAACAAAAAAAGAAAAACGGGTCTATCGAAGAAGGAAAATTACAACTAAAATATGGACATATATGATGTGCAAGAAGAAAATGATGACTCACATTTTTGTATTTTGTCTTCTTGGCTTTGATGGGGTTCATGGGTTGGAGGAACTAAAA
>JAFMPE010117377.1:0-11775 GCA_024759925.1 Ficus religiosa | reverse complement strand
TGAGAAGTTTGGAATTACTGGCGACAATTTGAGCAAGGATTTCTCAAATGGTAGTTGGTACTTTTTTAATTTTAGTTTGTACTTAATTTTTACCTTCCAAGGACTACTAATGTACTTCGAGTGTTTTTTTGTGAGATTGTAGATGAACTACGAGTGGCTTGATCCCTTATCCGGGTACGTAGGCAGCCTAGCTTCGGCTGGTCCAACCACATATAAATAATTTATATTTTTTTCTTAATTAAACAGCTTATCTTTCTTAATCAATTGAGTTTGGTGTTGAGATATTGACAGCTTTGTATTATCTTAAAAATTTCAATCATATTGAGCAGAATAACATTGGTCTATTTGTTGTGTTGCCAATCCAGAACATGGGCTTGGCAACCTGTAGAAAAGGTCAACAAAAGGAAGAAAAATTAGGAGTTGTCCCTAACACTCCGTTTGATAAGAAGGAAAGAGGAGGGAAAGGAAAACTATGATAGAAAGAAAATTGAAAGGAGAGAAAAGATTTTGATATTTCCTTTAATTGTTTGATATGAGAAGGCATAACATAAATGATTTTACCTTCTCTTTATTTGATATTGTAAGTAAAACCATAGGGATGACTTCTATTACAAAATTACTATTTTGCCTTAATACTATCAATTATTTTTTTGTTGGAATTTTCTTAGATAAGGATAATTGTGTAATTTTACTTTTGTACTTTGTATGAATCATTTCCCTCCCAAAATCCTTCTACATTTAGAAAGATTAATTTTGCTGGGATCCACTATATTGTTCTTTCACCCTCTTTTCCTTTTCATCCAAAATTTTCTTCCTAACAAACATCCCAAATTATCAATTTTCATCCTAAAATCCCTCCTACGTTTTCTTGCCTTCCACGCTTTGCTGCTACGATAGGAAGTTGAGTTGTTCTAACTCCCAAAAAAAAAAGTAAATTTTAAAACAAATACTACTTAACTTCATACCGATCTTATCCTGTTCCCTCATCAAATGTCTTTTATTTATTGTCATTTCTCAATGCTATCTTTTTTTTTTTTTTTTTTTTTTTTTTTTTTTTTGCGGAAGCTTTGTTAGAATGGTCCCCTCTAAAATTTTGAAGAAAGTACTGCAATGAAACTCATACAGATATATTTGGAGATAATCCAAAACAAAATAATTAAATCTCTAACTACAATTCGTTTAGAATGCAAATGTTGCGAGAGTTGGTATGCTTTCTTAGAGCTCTGAATAGCTGCAAGATATAAGCAAATAGAGTCTTTTCCTTTTCTGGTTTCCTGTACACTAAAGGGGCTATCCACAATTTCCACCTTTTTTCTTTTTTTTTTTTTTTTTTTTTTTTTTTTTTTTTTTTTTTTTTGTGTGTGGAGCCGATATTGCAAATGTTGAAGGATACATAAAATATACGATTTTTTTTTTTTTTCTGAGGGCCACTTATCGTAATTCTTGTACATGATTATAACTGCAGCTTTTCTTTTCTTTAGATTGATAGTAAATTTGTATTTGAGTTTAAATTAGACATTATAAGCTTTAGTCTAACATTTTTATTATTTATTAGAAAACTTTACAATCATTTTGATCTTGTGAACTCTATTAAAAATATGATTCGAAACATTTACTAAAATTATAACCTCTATTTCTCTTTTTGAGTAAATGTTACGGAAAATTGATAATGCACAATATTGTAAATAAGTAATAAAGTGATAAGTAACGTATCGTTATTACGATGGCTGTCATTACCAATTATCAAAATTATATTAACTCCAACTTTATTTGAATAATCGAAAAGAGATTTTTAAATGAAAATGACAAAATAAGTAAAAAGACAAAACATTCAAGATACTAAAAATCTAGGGTTTTTGATTTCATCGGATTAATCATATTCAAATCCTCTAATCCAATTAATCAACGTCTAGTCCGATGTTACTAGTGAATTTATTTAATATTTTCATTAATCATTCTCAAGCATTAAAATTTATTATAATAAGCCTTATCATAGCTTATCATAATTTATTAAGAACCAAAAATTCATGATGCTGTACAAGTTTCATAACGATCTCTAGCTTGTGACAATCTCATGGTAGATTAAACAAGGGATTGTTCAATTATCACTTCTTAGTCTTAAATTAAATACCAAATCATACAAAAGTTAACCAGAAATTCACAAGCATTAACCATAAATTAAAATATTCAACATAGAACTAAAATAGAACATCAATTAATTAAAAAATACAAAAACTCAAATAATCATAATTCGGCAAGATCGTATTCTAAGAAAATAAAATTACTTCATATATAAAAATAAAAATCTACAAAATAAAAATTTAATCATTCTCAAATTACAAAAATAAAAAAATAAAACAAAAAAACCCAGTTTGGAGGTGTCACAAGTCTCCAAAGCCTTCTCCTAAATTTTCTTCTCCCTTTCCTCTTGATGATTCAAGATAATCTTCTCCAAATTTTGTAGAAAACTAAACCAAAAACTTAAAACATTTTTTTTTCTTCTTTTTCTTCATTGATTTTCGGCTTTTCCCGCAGACAAAAGACTCTTTGCATGGAGCCATAGGCTCTTTTTTATAAGCTGCCAAGCCACTGCCTTTTGCCCTAGGTTTTTCCCTTTTTTAAGTTTTTTTCTTTTTTTTTTTTTCCTCTGCTGCAAATTGATGCACAATAGCATTGGGAACCCATGCGGACAGGTGGCAACGGACCATTGGGAGAACACATGTAGTGCGCTTTGGCTGGCTGAAGCAGGCAGGTGCACATGAGCTCCATTGAACACGAAACACCGAATTCGGCACATCACTAGATACAATGACACGCTGTGGAACGTGCACTTGGTGTGAGTGAAGCACACTTGATATCGAGAATAGTGATTGAGCTCATCTGACGGCCTAGAGATCGTGTGGGCACGCGTGGGTCTTCCTAACAGTGGTGGATGATGACTCCAAATTTCCTAATTTTTAATTTCTTTTTATCACATTTTAATTCCAAATTGTCACTTTTAACCTTATTAACATAAATAACCTACACACTTGGAAAAATATAATAAATTTAGGAGAGAAGTTAAGATAAATTACTAAGATTATAGTAAAAATATAAGCTTAACAATGCTAAAATAACTTTATTTTATAGAGTTATCATAACCTTAAAATTAACATTTTGCTACTACTCTTGCAAAAGATAAGGAAACATAATGGAAAAGAGTGAATACTAATTTAGTGTGATTGACAAAGCATGCCTCAAAGATTTCACATAGATTATAGCTTAAGGAAAATTTTAAAAACGTGAAAGTTTATAATTTCAATTCAAATACTCATCTTACATCACCTTAAATTCTTTCAATGTGTGTGTGAATATAGCCTTTTATATTCAATCACTCGCAACTCTGATTAGTTTATACAAACAAGTGAATTATGATTGATCTCTAGATGAAGAAATTTTCAAACTCAATGTGCTTAATTTTCTTATCACTTTCCACTAATGTAGACAAACACATTAACAATGATCATTATGACTTTTTAGGCTTGTAATGCTAGGCTAGGGTAATAGTAGGATAAGGATAATAATGTGACTCAAATCACCCAAAATACATGAAAATTCTAGGACTTTGTAGAGCTTTTGCAACACTCCCAATAACACCCCCTAATTTGATTTCAACTTTCTTTATTATCTTTTTTTTTTTTTTTTCAAGTTACTACCTTCAATTTTTTTTTATTTTAGTTTTATGAAACAAGGTGTAGCACTATTTTGCGCCCCCCCCCCCCACCCCCCCTCAATTAACCAAAGTGAGCTTTTTACAACTCCACCCTTCCTCCTAAACTTTAGCATAGCTCAAGATAATTTCTAGAATGATCACATGCTTAAGGTAAAGGATTAAAAGGTTGGAAATTATTAAAAAGCTTGGCTAAAAAAATGTGGGCAACAAAGAAAAGGTAAACATTAGGCTCAAATGGGGTGACTAGGGATATGCATATGTTAGGGTTGGCATAAAAGGCTCAAACGATCCAAAGATGACCTAAATCATGTCCTTGATAAAGTGTAGTCTAGGATTTCACCTTAAGTGATAATCAAACAAGTTCTAGAATTCGATGAGATCGAAAGGGTTGCTTAATTCACATAAACTTTCTCTAAGTAAGCAAAATAGCTAAGTGATCAAGGCTAAGTGCACTAAGTGTTAAATAGAATGGAATGCAAGACAAAACTCACACAAGAATCAAGCCCACAAATAATACAATATCCATCATTTTCCAAGAGCTATAATTAGTTCAATCTATTCTTTATAATCAGCAATTGACAATCAAACCTAATCAGTGCTCAAAAAAAAATTTTTTTTTTTTTAATAAGCAATCATGAAAACAAGAAGAGTTATTGGAAACTTCCCTCGTTGGTTCTTGGCTCCACGAGTTGGCTCCTTGACTTCAAAGCTTGTACCTAGAGAAGAAAAATAAAGAAGAAAGATAATTAAACAAATACACAAAAAGACCCTAAAACTTGAAACTAGAAATTTGAACAAAACAAGTAAAAAACATGTAAAAAGCTTGGGTTACCTCCCAAGAAGTGCTCAATTTATAGTTGTCAGCTTGATTATGGAGAAAGCCTCATCAAAGAGCAGCTTTCACCCATAATAGGTGCCATATAACACCACATACAGGTCTTGATTGTTGATGCCCTCAAGCTTGGCAAGATATGGTCGAATTTTGTACGTGGCTCCAACAAGACAAGGCTTCCATGTATGTGCTTGGGGGGACATAAATGAATGATGCTAGCATAGGTGGAGGAGGTATTGGTCACATCAGATCTCTATAGATAAGATCTTGGATGATTAATGTAATCATACTCGGTTGGGCACTAGAAACTTCTTCTTATGATTCTTCTTTTATGGCTAAGTCTTGTATCCCTACTTCACTTAAATAGGCATTGTTATTAAACAACTCTAAGTACTCATCTCTTTGCATCGGCTCCTCAAGGTGGCAATCTTCAATGCTCTCAATTGGTGCATCTATGATAGGAGTGGATACTATCAATTCTTCATGTTGTCAATCTTGGTTGTTCCAAAAAATATTATTCTCCCAATAATCATGGTTGGTCATGTCTTCCAACATGTAATAGGCTTCGTCAATGAGTCTTTGGAATAACAGGAAGTTGTCATGTCCACTTTCAACCCAATATCTTATTGTGTCACATAAGCCATTGATGAGAATTCGAAGAATATATTCCTTAGAGAAACCATGATCATGAAACCTATTAAGAAAGTCTCCATATCTCTCCCAAGCACTATACATTGGTTTTATGTCTTGTTGAGCGAAACGCATAAGGACTTGTTGATGAGACATCTTTAAGTACCTCAATAAGACAAAAACAAATAAAATTAAAACAAAAGAAAATAAATGAATAAAAATAAAAATAAAAACTAGAGTTTTTTGATATCAATATTAGTTAAAAAAAGAAAAAAGAAAAAAGGTCCATGGCAACGGCACCAAAAACTTATTGCAGAAAATTACAAGTGCATCATATGTAAACAAGTAATAAAGTAATAAGTAAAGTATCGCTCACATGAGAATTGTCGTTACCAATTACCAAAATTATATTAACTTCAACTTTATTCGAATAACTGAAAAGAGATTTTTAAATGAAAATAATAAAATAAGTAAAAAAGACAGAATACTCAAAATACTAAAAATCTAGTTTTTTCAAATTTCACCGAATTAATTATATTCAAATTCTCTAATCCAATTAATCAATGTCTATTTTCTATGTTGCCAGCAAATCTCTCTAATATATTCATTCATTTTTCTCAAACATTAACAATTTATTATAATAGACCTTATCACCTCTCGATCTCAAACAGCTTATCATAATTCATTAAGAATCAGAAATTCATGATGCTACATTAGTTTCAAAACTATCTATAGCTTATGACAATCTTATGGTAGATTAAATAATGGTTTATTCAATTATCACTTCTCAGTTTCAAATCAAATACCAAATCACAGAAATTCATAAATATTAAGCATAAATTAACATACTCAACATAGAACTAGAATAGACCATCAATTAATTAGAAATAGAAAAACTCAAACAATCATAATTCGACAAGATTGTCTTCCTAGAAAATAAAATTACTTCATAAATAAAAATAGAAATATACAAAATAAAGGTTTAACCATTCTCAAATTACAAAAATAAAAAGATTAAAAAAAAAAAAAAAACAAGAAAACCTAGTTTGGAGGTGTCACAAGTCTCCAAAATCTTTTCTTAAATTTTCTTCTCCCTCTCCTCCTGATGATTCAAGATAACCTTCCATTACTTTTGTAGAAAACTAAACCTAAAACTTAAAATATTTTTTTTCTTCTTTTCTTCATTGGTTTTCAGCTTATAACGCAGCCAAAAAACTCTTTGCACGAAGCCCTAGGCTCTTTCTTATAAGCCTCCAAGCCACCGCCTTTAGCCCTAGGTTTTTCCCTTTTTATTTTTTTATTTTTTTTCTCTGCCGCAAACTGACACAAAGCAGCATTGGGGACCCACGCGGACAAGTGGTGACAGACAACTAGGAGAACGCTTACATGGGGCATGTAGAGCACTTTGGTTGGCTAAAGCATGCAGGTGCACATGAGCTATGTTGAATGCGAAGCACCGAATCCAACACATCCTTGGATACAATAACAAGTTCTAAGATGCGCGCTTTGGCACCTATGAAGCGCACTCGCGATCGGGAGCACTGATGGAGCTCATCCGACGGCCTAGAGAGCTCGTGGCCACGCATGGGGCTTCTTCAGAGTGGTGGATGATGACTTCGAATTTCCTTTTATGATTTTTATTTTCTTTTTATCAAATTTTAATTCCATATTATTACTTTTAACCCTATTAATATAATTAATCTATACACTTGGAAAAATTTTAAAAATTTAGGAGAAAAGTTAAGATAAATTACTAAAATTATAACAAAAATATAAACTTAACAGTGCTAAAATAACTATATTTACAAAGTTATCAGTTAAAACAAAGTTAAAAATTGTACCAAATGAGTCCATCGTTTTTCTTTTTAGATTTTGAATTTTTTTTTTTTGCTTTTTCTACAAACTTATGGTCCTACTCAAAACAGAAAACAAAGCTACAACTCTCAATAAACAAGGGGATCGGTGAGGCCCAAACTCTAGTAGGTGGGGATGTTGAGTCTCCCAAGTGTGGGACCCAACTTGAATCCTTTTTGGTAAAATAAAAAATAAAAATAAAAAGCATGGAACCCAATTCATATTAATTACATGTGGGATCATTTGAAAAAAGAGAGCCAATAAACAAAATGAATGAAGCACTTTTTTAAATAATTTTTTTAAAAAATTTATTTTTAAAATGATTTTAATACGATTAAGAATGATCAGTTTTTTAGATGGTCATTCCTATATTAAAATTAAAGAATATTATTTTGCTAATTTTAATTTTTTAGGTTGTAATTTTGGCATGTAGTCTGAAAAATAAAGATGTTTCTATAGTTTAACATTCACTTATACTTACAATATATATATATATATATATATGTTGATTGTTATTCACAAGGACGTTCATTTCATAGTAGTGACATCTCATGGGAAATGAGGTAATTTATTACTTGGTTTTAGACATGCAGTAAACAAAAGCAATCACACATGTTTATCTTTTAGGATTATTTACAATGTTTAGAATTAAGTTAAGTATATATTTTTGTTAGTTTGGATATTTATAAATAACTCAATCATTCTAATTTTATCAAAAGAGTTAATTGATTAATGAATTTATATTTTGTTTGCTGTTGCAATAATATAAAATTCTTGCATCTTTTTCTCTCTTCATCTCTTTTCTCTATTTCGTATTGGGTATTTCTCACGTTATGCATGGATATGTCAACTTCTTTAGGAATCTTTCCTTTATTACTTGCAATGAAATTTCAACGGGCATGCAGAAAAAGTTCCAAATTTGGACAAGTATGGATAAATGGATTTGTTTTATTTATTTATTTATTTAAATTAGTTTTATCTACGCGTTTTTTCTCACATGATTTTTTTTTGTTTTCGTTTTCTTATTTAATTGGTAAACGCCCAACCCTCCATTAAATCAATCTAATCTACATAATTTTTTTTTTTTGTTTTTTTGTTTTACACTTGCTAAGGATCGTTGGAGATGTGTATGAGGTAAAAAGTTGTGAAAAAAAAGTATATTTGGATTTTTGTCTTATATTGAAGAACATGTGGAATAAAATATGTTTGAGGATGCGTGTATTGGGAAATTGACATTATTTATTCAAAAAATAAACAATTTTTTCCTAAATCCAACAAGAACCAACTTGATTTGTTAGAACAACCTGACGTTTATGAGGGAGGGGAAAAAATGTGGAAAATTGGGTGTAGCAGCGTCTGTCATCTTAGAAAAGGGGGAGACTATTGAACAATGCAACCCATATGTGGTTTACTATTGAACTTCGTAATGGCATCAACTCAAATGCAGTGCCAAACATGTAATTAGAAACCAGACGTGAAAACCACGTCTCCAGAGGCACCCAAGCGGGGCCTAAATTGTAAGCAGTGGAAGACAATTCCAAAATGCATGGCATATACAAAAATATATAATATATATGTATTGTTGGGTTTTGTTCATATATAAACTTTAGTGTTGTTGGGTATTGACAACCAAGTCTAAAAGTCCCATATGGAAAAGAAATAGACGGATTGAGTACTTTATAAGTTTTCCCACCATTGAAAGGGTAACTGATGAGATGTGGGAAGAGCCAATGTGGCTCGCATATGCAGACGGTGAGACTGTAGAGGTGCTTTTGATGCTTATTAGGCACACTTGGTACTTGGGAGCATGGTGCGTATTCGTGACACATGACGTGTTGTGATTAAAGTACTATTAAATAAATATGTTTCATTTTTTATTTTATGTTAAATTCTTAAAAGATGTAACATTTTGAAGGGCTGCATTTTTTTCAGAAAAAAAATATATTTTTTGAATGATAGTTTTTTTCCAAAAGATATCACCAAAGGTTGTCAAATTTGTATAAAGAGTTTCAGAGAAATCAGATCATACTTACTGAAAATTCGATTTCTCTCTGTCTTCCACTACTATTCTTCCATAAATATTGTGTTTTTTTACTTTGCAAATTTTCATTTTTGCTTGGTGTAAACTTCGTTTTTGAAGGTTTGTCATATCTTGAAAGCGGTTTATTATCAACCTAAAGCAATCTCATTTTGAAAGAGGACAAATAAAGTTTTAAGAAAAGGGTATTTATTACGTGTTTCAAGTGTCCATATTCAGATTTTCCAGCATGTATAGAAATTTCATTTGCTTTCTTTTTCGGTTTCCTGTACCGGAGGACAGTCTTGGAAGAACCAAGTGAAACTTCCATGTAAATTCATTAGTTGACTTTTAACTCCACTACTAGACTTCCTCTGAAGCATTTACACATCAAAGATTAATTAAGAAGATGATACAAAGGGGAAAAAAGAGTATAAAAATTTAACATGGTCCAATAATGAGTCACTCACAAATTAAAAAAATAGAGAAGGTTCACTAATAAACTAAGAGCACTATAAATACATTCCATATAAATATAAAGTATAATTACAAAATCTGACCCGTTAACTAATCTCAAAATCAAGAGATTTATTCAAAGAGATATCACATAATTTTATTATTATTATTATTTAGTAAGATATCACAACAGTTACAACTAGTTATATCTATCATTATTATTATGATAATTTAAAGGGGAAAAAAAACCTAACAATGGAAATAGTTGTACTAATATTTAGACGTCTAAATAAACATGGAATTTAAAAATAATAATAATAATAATAATAATATAATGGTTACTTGCATCGAAATTCCAAAGAGACTTACCTTTCAATTGAGACTTTTTAAACAAAGGTTGCATTATTGTAGCCTTGTAGGCAGTGGAAGACAACTCAATAGTGTAATGCCATGAGAAGTTACCGTGCAGTTCACTGAAGGTCTACCCGGGAAATTTCTTGGCAAATGCGTTTATAGCTTGACTTGTTGACCTGCTACAGTATGTCCTGCTTTAATAGGGTAACTAATATATACATAAATAAGATAGGTCTTGTTTCTGGCAGCTTCATATACAACAAAATTCAAACAGTTGATTGTGGACCCTTAGATCAGAAATAACGGTGAGATTTGAAGAGAGAAAGCAAGGGTATCCTAATAAACACAATCTGACACGCACTGACCACCAAAAAGTACTTGAAGGAGGTGTTTGGAGTTTGAGTTGAATTT
Organism: Ficus religiosa; assembly: GCA_024759925.1. NCBI lineage: Eukaryota > Viridiplantae > Streptophyta > Magnoliopsida > Rosales > Moraceae > Ficus > Ficus religiosa. Next base: position 1,509 of record JAFMPE010117377.1, on the reverse strand, counting down.
GAGTTGAATAAGTTGGAATAGTAATTTTTGTTGATTTTTTAAAAAGTAAAAAACTTTTTCAAGAAAAGATAAAAATTTAAGTTTAAACTGTTAAACTAAACAAGTACTAAATTAGTATAAAAACTAAATTTTGATAAGAAAAAAAAAATAGAGAAATTATGTAAACAAAGGAAGGAAAGCAAGGCATGAGTGACGTGGGTCCATCTCCTACACTTGCAATTCAACCGGTCTAGGAAAGTACACATGGTTTTCCAACATACTAAAAATAAAAAAATAAAAAAGCTGATTGATTAATGAAATTTCATTGCACACGCAGAGAAAGGTCCTTTTGGACAAATATGATTGAATTAACAATCTAAAAGTTTGTTTTATTTATTTATTTAAAGGTTGTTTGGTTTTTCATTTTGAACCTAAAATTTTCATTTTATTTTAATTTTTTTTTAAATAATTAAAAGAAAAATTATAATTAATTTTTGAAAAATTAATCAAATTCTAAACAGGTGTACCAAACGCAAGCTCATTTCTTTATAAGCTTATTTCTTAATGTCTAAATTGACTTTAATGGGGAAAGAAGGTAGATGACATTATGGTTACTTGCTTCGAAATTCTAAAGGGACTTACCTTTCAATTGAGACTTTTTAAACAAAGGTTGCATTATAGTATATAGCAATAAAACTAGGATAGCCTAAATCGGTATTTTCCAAAGCCAAAAATCATGACATTTGCAAAACTATACTTGAATAATATAATAGAAAAAGAGGGGCAGGAGGTTACGAATGGGTACCTATTTCATTTAATTGAAAAAAAAATCTATTTTATTTTCGAACTCGAGGTCTAAGATCATCTATCGAATTAGTCTTAATAGGATTGTCTTGTTATCATAATTTCATGAAAACATAACAAAACAATAATAACAAAATTTTTGATTGAATCGCCATCTAAAAATTGTTTTTAGAACTTTAAAAAAATTAAGCATTTATTATTTTTCTCACAAATATTTGATTTTAAATATATGATGCAATCGGATCATTAGTTGAGGTAGCAACATGGGTAGAATATAGCAGTAAACAAGTCTGTCTTGAATTTTAAAATATTTAATTACCTGACCGTCTTGATTTTCTTTTTGTTAAAATATTTAATTAGGCGACCGTCTTGATTTTCTTTTTCGTTGGTGGTCCCAACTTCGATCTTTTTCTGCTCTATTATTATTTTTCATGCTATCGTAATTATCGACATCTCTCGTGGGACCCACCCGCATGATAAATGAACACTCAAAAACGAATTTCTTTTCTTCTTTAGCCAAAAAAAAAAAAAAAAAAAAAAAAAAAAAAAAAAAACCTTCGTAAAAAAATTAAAATATATATATATATATATATATCTCTCCCTCTCTCTTGATCATCTACCTATAAATACAGAGATATTCTTGGTCAATATGAAAGTCATCCAGATCTTTGTATCAAAACACACACAGAAAATTAAACCTCTCAAAATGAAGTTCACAAAGTCCCT
>JAFMPE010117361.1:0-11777 GCA_024759925.1 Ficus religiosa | reverse complement strand
TTGAAGGTGACTTTACCAATTCCATTAAAGAACCTCGCAGTTTGTGAATCTCATCCTAATGGAAAGTGAATACTCTCTTTGTGGATCGCTTGAGATCCTTCTCTCGATGTGAGATTCTAAACCGCGAATGGATGAGTTTGAGGACTAGAGGTGATGGTTTTGTCTTGTCTACTGCCTCTTTCTTTTCGGATTGTGTCCTCTGATGCTTCCTTTCGGGATTGTTGGACGTGATTGGGGGTTGTTCTGCGATAGACCAATGGACAGATAGGTCGAAGCTGGTCGAGTTAATTGCTGTGTGAGTTCCCCTTTGGTGGCTTGTAAGTTTGCAATGCCAATTATAGACTCCTTGCTGTGACATTTGAGGACTTGTGTACCCCTATCGGTCGCGGATTAGAAGGTTTTAGCTTTATTCCTCAGGACCTTGGATGCCATCACTTTTTTGGGTATGGGTGTTCTTTAGATGGATTAGTCGTTATGAGACATGCCCTGGCCAATGGTATTGCTTGTAATGCTCTGTTTCACTCATAGGATTGTTGTTTTAAGGAGGAACTGGTTCTCTCCGTGACTACTACTGTTTAGTCTCGTTCTTGCAACTCTTATAAAATCATTTTCCTTGGACCAAAAAAAAAAAACACACACACAAATTATAACACAAAACCAAAATATAAGATGCAATTAAGTTACACTTACATCGACCATTTTCACAATGCAAACTAAAACATGTTTAAATTGTTCGTACTATTTATTCATTAAGCGTGTTAACAAATGGGTCAATTATTCGATTGGTCTCTAAATTATTTTTGTTTTTTGACCTCATTTTTTTTTTTTTTTTTATTGAAGTGACCATCATCTCTAAAAAATGATACAAAAGGTCTGTTTTTGATGGAATTCGCTAATTATGGTTAACGGATTGTCTTAATTACTCTATTGGCCCCTACATTTGTAACGTTTTCGTCCCCATTCTTTAATTTTTTGGTAGTTTAAACCTCATTTTTTATTAAAATTAAACAAAAATGATTAGCAATGACCCTTTCGAGCTATAATGTGCAAGTCATGTGTAGAAAACGGTGAAAATTTAAAGAATTTTTAGTAAGATTAACTCAGCGTTAAAAATCACAAATTTAGGGATTTGATTGCCAAGAAAAAAAACTTAGGGACTAAATTATGAAATTCAAAAGTTTGGAAGGGGGTGTGTACCAAAAAGCCTTTGAAATTTTTTTTTTGTGTGTGGATCTTTTAGCCACTTTTTGAATGCAAAAAATGGGAAATATAAAAGGAGCCAGTAGAAAAAGCCTAGCGCGGCTAAAGAGAAATTCATCTGTGTTGCGTTTCCCTTGACTGCTACTATTGCTCATCGTGTTCCTTGCTCTCGTTGCACAAAACTTTAATTCATTCGGATCCTAATTCAACAGACAAATAGAGAGATATTGTTAAATCATAGAAGATTTGTTAGTTATTTTATGAGGATTTGTTCGCTGATTTGTTTGTAAATATAGCTAGTCAACTTTTGTAAAATAGGAAAGTCTAGCATAGACATTAGTTTCCTATTCTCTGTAATCTCCTATAAGTAGAAACCATGTAAATCAGTTTTGTGTGTGGCAATATACATAAAATTCATTCCTCTTAAAGTTTATATGGTATCAGAGCCACAAATTGTTTGTCCTAGAGCCATACATTGTTCTAGCCATTTCTCATGTCACTTTCCAATTCAACTCCTTCCCTGGCTATCCGGCAAAAACCACTTAAACCCAAGCCCCAAACTCGGATTCTCAATTTGTCCAAATCACCACCATTTGCCTGAATGGCGATGACTTATTACGGTGGTCCCAATCTATCCATATGTATATTCGAGGGTGAGGGAAAATTGGCTACTTGACTAGAGACAAGAAGGAGCCTGCAAAATAAGATTCAACACATGCTACCTGGTATGCTGAAAATTCGATGATTACGATCTGGTTAGTGAATTCCATGGAGGAAGATATTAGCTCCAATTACATGTGCTATCCGACAGCTAAGGAACTGTGGGACAACATCAATCAAATGTATTCTGACTTGGGAAATCAGTTACAAGTCTATGAAATAACCTTGAAGCTTGCAGAGATGCGACAAGGTGAAGACAATGTCACCAAGTATGTATTTCAACTCTTTGGAGCGCTTATGGCCGAACGTGGACTAGTTCAACGACTACAAATGGAAGTCAATTGAGGATCGTAACCACTACAAAAAAATAGTGGAGGATCATCGCATTTTCAAGTTTTTGGCTGGACTCAATATTGAGTTTGACGAGGTGAGAGGAAGGATAATAGAAATGAAGCCTTTGCCCTCAATCAGGGATGTATTCTTTGAAGTAAGGAGGGAGGAAAGCCACAAGAATGTTATGATTGGAAAAAAGATCACTGGTGCACAATTGAGAACTCGGCACTCACAGTTTCCGAGGTGAATGTGAGTAGAACCAACAGCAATCAAAAAAGGGCTGAAGATAAAACCCCTGTGTATGGTGTGACTACTGCAACAAGTCACGCCACACTCGAGATACCTGCTAGAAGATTCATGGTAAGCCAACAAATTGGAAAAGTAACAGGCCAAGTGATAGATCCAACCAAGGAGGTCAGGTGTTTCCATCAACAAATGAGGCCAAGATAGGACCTTTCACCAAGGAGCAGATGGATCATCTTCTTAAACTGCTGAAGATCAACTCCTCATCTGGTATTCCTAGTGTTTCTCCTTGGATCATTGATTCTGGAGCCTCTGATCACATGATTAGTTTCTCCAATTTATTTAGTACTTGTTCCCTTTGTTTGGGAAGTGAAAAAATTAGAATTGCCGATGGAAGCTCGCCTATTCCAGGAAAAGGTTTGATAAAGTTATCCAAGAATATAGATCTTCAATCTGTTCTCCATTTCCCTAAACTTGTTGTAATCTTTTATCCGTTAGCAAACTATCTAGAGATTCTAACTGTCATATAATCTTCCTTGATTCTCAATGTGAATTTCAGGACCAGAGCTAGGGGAGGATGATTGACAGTGCTAAGATGGTGGATGGCATTAACTATTTTGATGATAATCTATATAGCAATAGAAGGTCTCACAACCTTAGTAGTGTTAGTTCTCTTTCCGTTTGTGAACAAATAATGCTTTGGCACCTTAGACTAGGACATCCTCATTTTTCTTATCCAAGACAATTGTTTCCTTCTCTCTTTAAAGGATTGGATTGTTTTTCTTTTCAATGTGAAAGTTGTGTTTTATCAAAAATTCATCGTGCTACTTTTTTACCAAAACATTATATTGCTTCGAAACCATTTTATTTAATTCATAGTGATATTTAGGGGCCTTCAAGGGTTACTACTATTTCTGGAAAACGTGGTTTGTGACATTTATAAATGATCGTTCTCGTTTATGCTGCGCATATTTGATGAGTGAAAAATCTGAAGTGGAAACATTGTTTTTTTTATAGATTTTTATAAAATGGTGGAAAATCAATTTCAGACTAAAATCAACATTTTACATATTGATGATGGTAAAGAGTATTTTAATAAATACTTGGGACATTTTTTGTGTGAAAAAGGCATACAACATCAATCCACATGTATTGACACTCCTTAACAAAATGGAATTGCTGAGAGGAAAAACAAACATTTACTTGAAGTTGCCCAAGCTATCATGTTTTCTACTTATGTTCCAAAATATTTGTGGGGAGAAGCAGTTTTAACCGCATCTTTTTTGATTAACAAAATGCCAACACGAATTTTGAAATACAAAACTCCTTTGGAATATTTCAATCAAGTTTTTCCACAATCACGAATACACTCTGAGTTGTAAAGGTATTTGGTTGCATTTTTATGTTCATATATCCAGCAAATTTTGGTCAAAACTTGATTCTAGAGTACAAAAGTGTGTTTTTGTAGGCTATACTCTAAATAAAAAAGGATATAAGTGTTACAACCCTCAAACAAAGAAAATTTGTGTTAGCATGGATGTCACTTTTTTGGAAAATCAACCTTTTTTCAAAAGGAATTTTTCAAGGGGAGAAAGAGAGTAGAGAAGAAAATTATTTTTGGATTTATCCGCTACTCCCCTACCAAATACAAGTTTGTTTAATCCCCCTCCTGATGTTTCCAATTCTACATCCAATTCACAAATAAAGGAAAACATTGTTCAAGATTATGGAACTAATGGAAATCCTTGTCAACCGTTGCCAAACATTGATGAGTCACAAGCAAGGGGAGAAACACTTCAAAATCATCGAAATCGTGAGATTCTAGTTTATACTAGACATAGACTTCATCATAAAAGTAAAAACCTTCCTATCATTCTTGGTCAAGATTAGTCAGAACCTCCGGGCAATGGCTTTATGAATATTACAGGTACTCCTCTTCTACTTCCATCTCCTATTCCTATTCCTATTCCTATTGAACTTCCTGTTCCAATTAATCCTTCTACTAAAATCATTGAATCTCCTACAAAAAATTTCACAGACCTTCACATTTCCATAGCAGTTAGGAAAGGAACCCAAACTTGCACTAAACATCCCACTGCCAAATATTTGTCCTACAAAAACTATCCCATAGTCATAGGGCATTCAAATATTTTTCCTACAAAAACTATCCCATTGTCATAAGGCATTTACTTCTAAGATCTCTCACCTGTTTTTTTCGAGAAATATTCAGGAAGCACTTGATGATCCGAATTGGAAATTAGCAGTGATGGAAGAGATGAATGCTCTTAGGAGAAGTGGTACTTGGGAGATAGTTGATTTGCCAAGGGAAAAGAAGACAGTTGGGTGTAAGTGGGTGTTTATTGTGAAATGTAAGGTTGACAAGAATGTTGAAAGGTACAAAGAAAGGCTACTTGCAAAAGGCTTCACACAGATAGATGGAATTGATTATCAAGAAATATTTGCCCCTGTAGCCAAGATAAACTCAATTCGAGTGTTATTATCATTAGCTGTAAATTGCAATTGGCCTCTGTTCCAATTGGATGTAAAAAAATGCTTTCCTAAATGGTGAATTGGAGGAAGAAGTCTTGAAGAGCATTTCAATTGGTTTTAAGGGAAAGCTTGGAAGAAACAAGGTCAGCAAATTAAAGAAGTCCCTGTACAGTCTAAAAAAATCTCCTTGGGCGTGGTTTGGACGCTTTGGGAAAATAATAAGAAGCTATGGGTATTGTCAAAGCCAAGCAGATCATACCATGTTCTACAAGCATTCCAAGGAAGGTAGAATTGCTATCCTAATTGTGTATGTAGATGACATAATCCTAACAGGTGACAACAGAGGTGAACTGGAGAGATTAAAGAAGAGACATGCCAACGATTTTGAGATCAAGGACTTAGGAACGCTAAAATTTTTCATTGGAATAGAATTTGCCAGGTCTAAGGAAGGAATTTTTGTTAATCAATGAAAATATGTTCTTGATTTGCTTAGTGAAACAGGTCTACTCGGATGCAAAGCAGTTGACCCTCCAGTTGAACCCAATAAGAAGCTACAACTTGTCAAGCCAGAAGTAGTAAACAGGGAGCAGTACCAAAGACTTGTGGGGAGATTGATCTACTTGTCACGTACGCAACCTGATATTGCCTTCGCAATAAGCATGGTGAGCCCGTTTATTCATTCACTAGGACCAGAGCATTTTGATGTAGTCTATAGGATCTTGAGATACTTAAAAAGAACTCTAGGATGAGGATTGTTGTTTAAAAAGCATGACAGCTGACAGTTGAAGTCTACACAGATGTAGACTGGGCTAGAAATGTTACAGATAGACGATCAACATCTAGTTATTGTACCTTCGTTGGAGGCAATCTAGTTACTTGGCGAAGCAAGAAACAAGGTGTGGTGGCTAGGAGCAATGTTGAAGCTGAGTTTAGAGCAGTTGCTCATGGAATTTGTGAAGCAATATGAATTGGAAGACTGCTAGAAGATCTGAAGATCACTGATCCTCTACCTATGAAAGTATACTGTGATAACAAAGCAGCCATCTCAATTGCACATAATCCAGTCCTTCATGATAGGACAAAACATGTGGAAGTGACAAGCACTTCATCAGAGAAATGATGGACAGTGGATTAATTTGCATGACGTATGTTCCTACCAACGAGCAGGTAGCTGATATACTCATAAAGGGACTACACAAAAAGCAGTTTGATAACTTGATTGGCAAGCTAGCTATGGAAGACATATTTAAGCCAGCTAAGGGGGAGTGGGAATATTTGGTTGTGATTTTGTTAAATCATAGAAGATTTGTTAGCCATTTTATGAGGATTTGTTAGCTGATTTGTTATTGTGTAAATATAGCTAGTCAACTTTTATAATATAGGAAAGTTAGTTATTGGGCCAGCTAGCATAGACAGTAGTTTCCTATTTTCTGTGATCTGCTATACGTAGGAATTGTGTAAATCAGTTTTGTGTGTGGCAATTTATAGAAAATTTATTCCTCTTAAAGTTTATAGTTGCGATTGCTGTTTTAACATTGGTTTGGTTTCCTTCAGTAATGTGGGTTAATAAAGAAGCAATTTGACATTGTAGTCTAATTAAGTGGATAAGGATCAAAATTGTGTTTCATTGGAGGATTTTGAATCCCTCTTGTTATCCTTCCTTCCAAACAACCATAGGTCCAAAAATCCTTCAATTAATCCCTATACACCCCCTGTGCTTCCTTCTACTTTTCCCTCCTACCAAACAAGCTGTTAGAGTGAAAAATGGTTACTAGTTGCATGCATCTGCAAAAGGTTCTACTGTGACACTACCTACATAGTTCCTTTTGTAATCTCTCTACTCACTATGTTCATATTTTTGTTACAGGATCCAAAAGAGAGGGCTAAATCAGAGACAAGGGATTGGTTAAAAAATGTGGTATGAAACATAGCTGCTTTGTTTTTTTCTTGCGTTTTCACTGATTTTAGTTGAAATTGTGATGTGATGAATCTCGTGATATTTCACCTTAGCTTTGTGTCCCTTTTCCACGGACTTATTTTCATGTTCATTATCTATGTTTTAATCATCTGAATTTAATTATGCGGGTTTCATATTTTGTTTGTTCCTTGAGTAGGTTGGAGAGTTGGAATCTCTGATTGACAACTTTGAAGCTGAGCTTGAGGGGCTATCTGTTAAGAAAGGAAAGACAAGACCACCTAGACTGGTTACACAAAAACTTGTAGAAAATCTTGAAAGGATGGATAGTTTTGTTTGTGGACATTATAATTTAACCTCTTATTCATTTATTTTTGCCTTTTCTCTTGGGTTTCTGGCAGGCACATTTAGAGGCATCTATTACTCGACATAAGGCTCACATAATGAAATTAGAACTGATCTTGAGGCTACTGGATAACGATGAATTGAGCCCTGATCAGGTCAATGATGTTAAAGACTTCTTGGATGACAATGTCGAACGTAACCAGGTTTGTTGGTGACTTTTGACTTTAACTTACATTCTCATTGGTTCTAATAGGAAACATGTTATGTGTTGGTTTATGCCTCTACCCCCTTGTCTATTCTTGTTTTGGTTTGACATATGAATTTTTTATGGAGACTTTTGTTCATTTTCCCATGTGTATTAGAATTCTAATATTTTGTTTTCAAAATTTCCTTGTAGGAGGATTTTGATGAATTTAGCAAAGTTGATGAACTTTATAGTTTATTACCACTGGAGGTGGAGGCACTAGAAGATCTTGTTACAATTGGGGGGCCTCCTGGCCTCGTAAAGGTAACATCTTTCTACTAGAGTTTCTATAAGGTTTTCTTTGGAAGTTGAGATTTTTTGCCACAAAAGTTGAAAATTTTGTCTTAAGGTCAACTTGGTCCATCTCTATTTGAATGCAATCTGCAGAGGTACTTTTAAATGCCAAGTTGAGTAAATTTATTGATGGAAAAATTATTTGATGCCTTACGAGGGTGGTGTTTGGGCTTGGTTTGATTGACAAGAGTGCACACAGTAGATACGGACCCCTGTTATACATGCATCTTATAAGCATTTCTTCGGTGGTTTTCCATCCCAACAAGATATCTCTTCTTAATTGGCTGACTTTAGATGATGCATTTGACGGCCATAATTTTAGGCTCATGCTTAAGTGGCATATTATAAATGCGTTGTTGATGCCAAAGATCTTAGACACAACATCAGATTAGATCACCTGATGGATCTGCTTTTGTAGTGACCTGCAAAAGAGAAGCACCTCGAAGTAAAGGGGACAACAGAGGGGTGTCTGCTAAGCAGACTCCGATGCTTAAGTCAGTAAGGGGCACTGATGGACAAGCGAAGAAGCAGAGTTTTGGCAAGACAAATTAGACCATACCTGAGTGAGTGAGGCACTCCTATGTTTATATGCGTTTTCCACAGGCTCCGGTCCTCGGGTGACTCTGATGGGTCATGTTCCGAGTAGTCCTTGCGGGTAGACACGCTCCAGGTGTACGGATACTTGACCTCCACTAGACGGATGCCACGTGCCCTACCATTCGGGTGATGGGAGGACATGGATGCAGGTCATTAGTACTAGCGTAGGCGGTCAATACTGTGTCAGTTTGATTAGGTGGTGGAGGGTGGCGCCGAAGTTGGGGCAAAGGTAGGTACGGTGACAGGTACTGGATGGCATGTGTCAGGTGGTGTAGAGTAGTGGGTGTGGCACACCTTGTCACGGTACACTCCTCAGTCGTTATAAAACGGCGCAACGAGGGCAGTTTGGGCCAACCATCTCGCAAGGGACTTAGCTGTGGTCGGGGAAATGTTGCTCGGGCCAGTATATTGGAACCCGAAGGTTATCTACTCAAGGTTCTCAAAGGAGATGTAGTTCGGGGATCAGCAGCTCAATGGAGGTGTTAATGGGTCAATCAGCAGCTCAATCGCGACCTGACTTCTCTGGTCTGGTCAGGTCCCGTTTGGTGATCGAATCGGTTCTTCTCCATTGGAGCAACCAATAAAGCCTAGTGGTTCTCGCGTGCCTTGTTCCATGGGGAATAGGTGGTCTTCCAACGCAGGAATGATTACACCATCAACATGCGTCGACCAATGTTTGTGCACCGGTATAAGCATAACCAATGGTGGCACAACCTTGGGCCCTAGGTGGGTAGGCGCACCTCTTGGTCCAACGGGCTCCTTCATACCAATACAAACTTCTTTTGTAAATTTTTCAATTTTCCTTGGTTTGCCTCTACCTCCTTTAAAGTTTGAAATTACAATGTTTGTAAAGTTGTCTTCTTCTTCTTCTTCTTCTTCTTTTTTTTTTTTTTTTTTTTTTTTTTTTTTTTTTTTTTTTTTTTTTAAAGCTTGTTGTTTATACCCGAAATTTTGACTTTTATTATTCTTATCCTTCAGACTTAAAACTCCAGATAAACTTAAATTGATTCTACTATCATATAAAAATTCATTAGTTTGTAACTGAAAAGAAGACTCAATTACAAGCTTGGTTCAAGGGTTTTTTTTTTTTTTTTTTTTTTTTTTGGGGGGGGGGGGGGGGGGTGTGGGGTGTGTGGTGTGTGTGGGGTGTGGTGACGATGCAAATGGATAAGAAACAAGGTAAAAGAGAGATAAATAATTTAGAAGAATTTTCATTGTTATGTTCATTTAAAATTTTGGTTTAAGTCACGCCCCCCAATAAAAAATTTTCGGCTCCACCACCGTTGATGACAATCCATATGTAGACCCAATTTCATTTTATTGTTTTTGCAGGGTGCACCAATTCTTGGCTTGAAGTGTTCTTTAATTGCATCAGCAACTCAAGTGCCCGTATGTTTACGCCATCTGCTATATGATGATATTAAGCTTGAATCATGTTATACTATTTTTTATAACGATGAAACTTTTAATTTATTAGGATACAGCTGGAAGCATCTGAAGGTGTTGCTTTGGTTTGTCACTTATTGGTTAAAGCTAGTTTTGACCTATAGTAGGAACATCTCTCGACACGTGTTTGTTCAGTACATTATTTGGTATTCACGGCATGGTGTTATACTTGTCTCCAAGGCCTCCTTGATGGGTCATCGTTGAGTTTATTAGTTAACTTGACATTTGTAGTTTGTGGCTTTGTGCCTCTTGGTGTCTTGATTGAATTGGGACACTTTGGTTATGTTTAATTCTAGGCCATTAATCACGAACTTGAGACATTATTACAGTAGACATTTCTGCTTGTAGCTCCCTTTTGATGTTAATTTGGAGTGTTGATATTATTATTTCTCCGAAGAAAGAAGGTGGCTGTCTTTTTCCTATTTCCTTCGTTGTTTGGGTCCTTGCAGTGAGAGCAATATGCATTTAGTGTCAAATTGTCTGATATAAACCATTTTCACTAGCTTACTTGGATTTAATTTGTCTCCTTTTGTGATGGGTAAATTGTATAGTTCGAAGAAATTATTAGAGTTATCACGTCTTCTACTTTTTTCAAACTTTGAGTAGATTTGTGATGGTATTTTCTTGTCATTTGGCCACACCATAAGGTTGTATATTGATAGGATTAGTCGATATGTTAGTTTGTTAGTAGAGTAATCGATTAGTAAAGTTTGTTAGTGGCCAGTTCTGGTATAAAAGGAAGATTGGTAGAGAGTGAGGGATAGAGATTTAAAAATTCTCTTGATTTCTTGGTTCTTACCATATATGAATGTGTCTTTTTCTTTCCCAACTTCCTTTCTCTAACATGTTTTTTATTACTTGATATTTCTGTGAACAAGTGTATTATTATTTATTTATGTCTAAGATTTTTTTTCTCCCAGGCCACAATAACGTCAACTCACCAACAGAGTAGTTCTGTCTGAGAACAAGTTGAAGATACAGCTTCCCAGGACGGTATTCCTGAGACAGTTGCTAGAACTCCACCTTCCAAAAGTGGTAAAATGGGTGCTTCGACTGCAACTAGTCCAGCTGTGAGTCATGCAACTTCTGCACCTGTGAATATTCCATCTCAGAACTTCTCTGGCGTCCCTAGTGCTTCCACAATCCTGTCAGGTTCAAATTCTGTCCCGGTCACTGAGAGCACCGAGCCAACAGTTCTTCATCTCCAGTAATTCTTTCTACTTCCATGAAGGAAGAAGAACTAGGAAGCTTTCCTGGGCGTAGATCGTCTCCATCTTTTGCAGACGCTGGACTTGTAAGAGGCATTGGTAGAGGCGGAGTATCAAGTCAACTGTCATCTATTGTCCCACTTAGTTCCGGTAATGTAGTACCTGGCAGCAGTGCCCTTGGTGCTGCTGTCTCATCAGGATCGGAAATGGCTAAGAGAAACATTTTAGGAGCAGATGAGTAACTTGGGAGTAGCGGCATGGTGCAGTCGCTTGTATCACCTCAAAAGTTACAAGCCTCAAAAGTAATAGGATGGTCTTGCCTCAAGCTGCTAAGAGTAACAATGGAAATGGCTCACTTGATTCTAATAATGTTAGTGAGGCAACTGCTTTAGCAGGACGAGTTTTTTCCCCATATGTAGCCTCTGGCATGCCATGGAGACCGGGAAGTGAAGCGGTATGTTACTCAAAATAGTTCCTTTCCAATATGCGATACTTGATATGCCAATGTCTTTGACTCTTGGAGGTAGAATTTAGATAATTTTGTCATGTTGAAGCTTTATGATGATTTCCACTTTCATATCTTAGAAGCTTACATCTAAAATTTGTCCTCAAAATTACCTCAACAGTGTACTCAACTCTGTGGCTCCTATTCTTGTTTTATTATTATAGTTACTGTTATTAGTTTTTATGATGAGATATAGTAAACTGGTCATGATCCACAACTCCAAGATTAGTAAATACTTCACTGAGAACATCTAAATTAGGAACCCATTCCACGTGATGGCCAACAATCTAGAATGCC
>JAFMPE010117344.1:9595-22015 GCA_024759925.1 Ficus religiosa | reverse complement strand
TTATCTCAAACTTTTTAACAAACACTCATCTTTTAAACTCAACTTAAAACTTAACTCAAACTAAACTTAAAACTATCAACTCAAACTTACACACCGAACAGGGCCTAAGTTTTCTAATGATATTAAGGTAGTGTAATTGAAGGGTATTGAGGGTGGAAGCTTGTCACTTAATCGAGTGTGGAGAGAGAGAGAGAGAGAGAGAGAGAGAGGAGATCTTCCTGCTTCAATGGAGACCGTCTGTTCGGTTGACTCTCAGTTCGCCGATGTTATTTCTGCTCTTCTCTCACCGCCTTCACCTCTCCAAGCTAAGGTAAACTCTCTCTCTGTACATTGGCAAAATGAATTTTGAATTCTGAATTCCTTTTTGTCCTTTTATTTTATTATTAGTTTGTAAATTTCAGGAGTATTTCGACGAGCTTATATCCAAGAGGCAAACACGCGGTATCAAAGTGGAACAAAATGGAGCCTTTGGCAAAGGTGATCTTTCTTCTTCCTCCTCCTTATTTTGTTTTGTTTTGTTTTTGTTTTTGTTTTTGTTTTTGTTTTTTGTTTTTTTTGTTTTTTTTGTTTTTTAAATATAAATAATTTGGTTGTGACCCATATTCACATGTATTGTAAAAGGTGTGTTTGCGTTCAAGGGATTTAAAGAAGGGGACCTTATATTGAAGGACCAAATGCTTGTGGGTGCTCAACATTCCTCAAACAAGGTCTTTTAAATTTCCCATTTTCAATTTCCTTAAAAATAAAAAAATAAAAATAAAAAAATCATTTCTCAAAGTTTAAGTTTTTTTTTTTTTTTTTTTTTTTTTTGGGGGGGGGGGGGGGGGGGGGGGGGGGGGGTGGGGGTGTTGGTGTGGTTAAATGTAGATGGATTGTTTAGTATGTAGCTTCTGCTTTCGTTTCATTGGCTCAATTGAACTTCAAATTGGGAGAAAACTTTATCTGCAACAATTGGGAGTTTCAGTGAATCACACTGAATGTGACATGGAAGAGGAGGACAATTTCTCAGATGGTGAGAACTCCAGAGCATGTGCTTCGACAAGCAGTCCTGGAAAAAAAGTTGAGCTTCCAAGAGGAATTGTGGAGTCTCTGATGAATGGTGAATTGAAATTGCCTTATTCCGACAAGTTCTCATTGCCTCCGGCTGTTCCTTGTGCTGGGGACTGCGGGGAAGCTTATTATTGCAGGTGAGCTAAAACTTCGCCGAAGAGAATTGTTATGCTTATGTGGAGACCCAACCAGTTGAATTTACCTGCATGTTGTTGTATGGTGATGTACCCTTTTCTAGTTTTTCTGTCTTGTACATTGAGATTCTTCGTGTGACAACATTGCGAGCATTTTTATAGTGAATTGTGTGCACAAGCTGATTGGGAAACTAGTCATTCCTTGCTTTGCACTGGTGAGAAGTCGGAATCAGTTTCGAGGGAGGCCCTTTTAGAATTTATACAGCATGCTAATGGTAAGACTCACCTTCTCCGTTATTTGTGTCCATGCTATTTTTTTGTTTCTTTGTATTGCCTTCTATTTTATTTTCCTTATTTTTCTATTTGTTTAATTCACCAGAAACAAATGACATATTCCTCCTGGCCACGAAGGTACGTCCTAAAGAAACAGGACAGAGGATACTACCTCTTAAACATATACCCTTTTCTCACCTTGTTTACATAAAAGATTTTCATGTATTAGTGAAAAGGAGTCCAAGGACGTTAGTAAATTCGTTAGCAGGAAACAGCATTTTTCTATGCTTATTTACTTGACTTGGCTTGTGTTGCCATATAGTTTCTTTCCTGATGATAGTAAACTATTGAACTCCAGGCAATTTCGTCTACTGTATTAAGATATAGGAAGTTGAAGGCAACTTTCCTTGAAGAACGAGGGAAACTCAAAAATGTTTCAGGCTGCACGGTTTCACCTGCCCTCTTTGAGGCATGGAAGCCAATATCGATGGGACACAAGAGAAGGTAGTCATTTCCCATTGCCAGTGCATATTTTATAGACTATGTCCCACAGCCTAAGTTTAACAATTGCACATTATGTTTACTTGCTGGTGAAAATGCAATATCTATTATCGCTCTAACTTATTCCTGTAACCAGTAAAATAGCATTTGCTTCAACTTTTTCTAATGCATCCGTTTTTTCTGTTCCTCTATTTTCTCATGTGGTTGATTCTAGGTGGTGGGACTGCATGGCATTGCCAGTTGATGTTGAATCTTCAGAAGAAGAAGCATTTAGAGCGCAAATAAGAAGCCTCGCATTCTCGGTAGAATTCATGTGTTCATATCTTGTTATCTAGTTATCCTTCTCCTTTTAATAGTTGGAGATCTCATTTCTGCCGTCTGATTGTTGTCACCAAAATTTTGATAGTGCATATTTGCTGTGATATTATTAGAGCTAACCGTTTGGTTTCCTCTTCTCTTCAGTCACTCCAGCTTCTAAAGGCAGCTATATTTGACAAGGAATGTGAACCATGTATCCATCCAAGTGCATAATTATTTTTTATTTGTTTTCTTGGTGTAACTGTTCTTAATATTTTTACTTTTACAAGATTGAAGTCCTTGATTCTGCAAAGTATTCTCTCTTGAAATATACGGGCACGTAATTGGCATGTTTGAGTTGAATAATCTGTAAGAGTTACATTTTATCAAGACCTCTCCTTTTTTCATGCATTCAGAAACATAGTTGCATTGCTGATTGATCGGAGAAACAAATCTGGATTATCATATTGCAAGCTTATTACGCTTGAGATTTCATATATTAATGTTATCTCATCTTTGTATGTTCAGTGATTTAGTCGTAGCATCTCCAGTGGAGGATTATTTCTTATACATTGATGACCTTCCAACTCCTGAAAAGGTAAGAACATATATCCTTGCAGTCCGACTTGCTTTTAATGAGATTGAATCTGATATCTCCCAAATAAATAATTTCCCTTCCCTAATACTACTAATGGCAGAAAGAAGCTGAAGAAATTACACGACCTATTTTGGAAGCTCTTGGTGATGACTATTCGGTTTGTTGCCAGGGTACAGTATTATTTTCTTTGATTTCTCAATACAACTTCATTATTTATGTTTATTTTTCTCATTACAGCAAGTTGCTGTACAGTCGAGCTTTCATGTAAAATAACCGGGATTTTTTACCATGTTATAATGGCCAGAAACTAAATACTTTAGTGTTTTCTTTTTTAGGCACGGCGTTCTTCCCCTTGCAGAGTTGTATGAATCATTCTTGTTGTCCAAACGCAAAAGCGTTTAAAAGAGAGGAGGTTTGTAAACTTGGAAGTTGTTTTTTGTTCCCCCCTTATAAGAACACATGAGCTTTGGTTCAGAGTGACAACAAACACTATTTCTACTTTAACAGGATTTTCGGAACTCCTGTGATTTGGCTATTTAGTGGTGTATATCAACCCGATTAGAAGTTCGGAAAAAGAGATATAAGCCAAATGCAGAAGGCATAATAGTCTGAAAAGAAGTGTGGAATAGGCTTTTGATCAGTCTAAGGCAAATTCATTTAAGTTCTTTAACAATGAATTAGTGCAGGAATTTGGGTTATTATATCATGCTCTGCTGGAAAATTAGACATTTAGTGAGCCGTGCGTAGTAAGCAAAATTTTCTCTTGCTATCTGACAACTTCTCATTTTCCATTCTCTATTGCAGGACAGAGATGGCCAAGCAACAATTATCGCGCTTAAACCTATTTTCAAGGGAGAAGAGGTAAGTTTGATGACAATAATTAATGGCATATAACCCTCAACGTGTTGATTAGGCAAGTTATGGGAGTGGAAGTCTGTCATATGGACTCTTTCGCAGTTGCACTATTTCGTTGTCCTATTTGTTGAACTTCGCAATATTTTCCACTTCATCCATGTGTAGGTTACTATTTCGTACGTAGACGAGGAGCTTTCGTTTGAGGACAGACAGGCATTACTCGCAGATTATGGTTTTAGATGCAGATGCCCTAAATGTTTAGAAGAAGAGTCATCAGCTAGAAATCCAAAAGAAATAAATAAATTTTCTTGAGAAGAGGCTATACAACAAGAAGCGGAACATACAAGTTCAAGAGTGGAAAGGGTCTCTCTTTGCAGAAATTCAAGCATGAAAGAGTTGAAAAATGAAGAGAGCCCCTGAAGTGAGAACTTAAAAATGCAAATTGTTGAATAGCTTGTAATTGCAATTCATACATTTAGTTTCGTTTCAAAAGTTTTTGACATTTTCGTGAGAAAACTTGTAGGCATTACTGGGTTTTGTTTTGTTTTGTTTTTTGTTTTTTTTTTTTTTTCAAACGGGGCTTTGTTTTTTGAGAGGACTTGAGAAATCAGCTTAATGTGACCTGATCTCCTAACGTAAACTCTGATCTAACTCCAACTTTCTAAGAAATATATGAAACAATAGAGTTTCTTTGGTTAATAAACTAGAAACGATGCCATCCATAATTTTGCTACTTCCAAAGTAAATTTCAGACAAAAATATTGATTACTGAAACAAATTTTTTTTTTTTTTTAATATTTCCAAATGCGATAAATATTTTAAAAGTAAATCAATTAGGCAAGGTTTTAGTTTACACCATAGCAAGTCCTCTAATGCTTAAACGAATCTATCTACCTTGTCCAAGCAATATAAATGTCATAACACCAGGTACATATCTCTTCTCACTGTATTTCGTGAATGAAAAAGTGAAATTGAGATTTTTCATGAATGAAAACTGAATTAGCTCGAGTGAGACCAATTACAATATTTTGTATGTATTATTATATTAAAATCACAATTATATAGATATTACTTAATCGAGAAAATTATCTAAATAACCATTTTTTTAATCTATTGATCAACATGACCCAAATTATGTATTTTTGATCAACATAACAAAAATTTTAATTAATTTCAGTTTAATTTTATGTCATACTAATTTAATGTTAATTTTTTGTGTCATGTTGATATAATTTCAATGATTTTTAAATTTGTATCATTCAAGTACTTTCCCTTATATAACTTATTATACAAGCATGAAGAGTCATGTCTATCAAGCAGTTATAAGGCCTGTTACCATTTATTAGTCTTCTTAAATATTCTAAAGAAAAAAAAATGAAAATTTGACTGCATTGTCTTTTATTTCTAATATTTTCTCATATCATACAGATATTCTTCAAAATCTTTATTTAATACTATTTTTTTCAATGTAGTGTTTGGTCATGGTCCTTTGCTCCTAATGTAGAAGTGTAAACAGCAACAATAACGCTAAACCTTTGGTTATGGTCCTTCGCTCCTAATATACAAGTGTAAACAGCAACAATGACGTTAAAAAGGTATAGCCATAATATAAGATCACTATCATTTTTTGTTGCGACATCTTTCCGCCATCATTCTTACATTAAAAAACATCATGTTACACTTTTCACAAACCCTATATATTAAAGTGCCGTGTTTTTTCAATCAACTTACAAAAATTTGTTTACTGCAAGTCGGAAAAAACTGTCCTTGCTTCGTTTGTGCCAAAACTAGACTACTGTTTTTATCAGCTGCTCTACTAAAACCATTTGCAATACTAGGCACGCTTCTGTTGTGAAAGAAACTTTTTCCTTCACTCTACATGTGAAAATCGAAAATACCTGAAAAAGAAGGGGTCCATCTTACTAACCCAACTTATCTGTACATTGCTATCAGTCAAAAATCCTTTCTATCTAAATTATAAAATGGCTATAGTATCAAACTACCATCTCAAATATCAAACGATATCCACCTGCACCATCTCCTCTTCCTCCTCATCCTCATCCTCATCCCCGTCCATGTCTATTTTCTCATAGTCCTCATCCCCGTCAATGTCTATTTTCTCATCATCATCCTCGTACTGCAAGCAAAAATTATGTAAACAAAAATTCCTGAACCATTGCATGTGTGCGTGCATGTGTAGAGCCAGCCACATAGACCATAAATCTAAAACGTAGAAGCAACAAATCTAAGATCATGATTTTCAAAGGAAAAAAGTGTGTGGCTAAGAAAGCATGCAGGAATAACAAATTGAACGAAAGAAACTTACAAGTACCTACCTGTGAGTAACTATTTTGCAAGATAGGAAGAGGTGGGGGAGGTGGCAAGTCCTTGATCTCATGTGTAGCTCCTTTCTCAACTCTTGTAGAAGCAGTCCCACCCACCCCGATATTATCTTCTGATTCGTTTTCAACTTCATCTACTGCATGGGCAGCCAGGCTGGTCGATGGCAATGCAAGCCTTGAATCCAAGCTCTTTACCTGAAAATTTGGTTGCACTAAAGTGTTAAAACACAAGCATATCATAAAGAAAGAGACCCAGCATGTTTAAATAGGAATTTACGTGCAACCAAATAAAGAGTGTCACCCATGACTATTGCCATGTTTATGAAGGTTCTACGTGCCTACAAGAAATTCTTGAAGATTTGGCATCATCCAATCATACCCCATTTTGGTCACTAAAATTAGTTTAACAAAAAGACTATGCCATCTTTTTAAATGGAAGGAAAGCAAGTTCAAAACAAAGAATTAAATATGCACCTTATCCGCAGAGAGGTCATTGACAATACTTCTCTTCTCATGCTTGCCTTCATTTCCAATGGGGCTTGACCGGCCATTTCTGCTCGCCTCAATCTCCTTCTCATAATTTGACTGAGCAGGAACATTCCCCCGAGAAACTTTCTTTGTTCTGACTGGTGCGTCCATGTGTACTTTCACTAAGTCAGCCAGAACATGCTAAAAGGTCAGCACATATGATATGATCAAGCATGATATTTAAAATCTTTCGGTAACTCGAAGGGAATATACACACATGCATATAAATTGAAACATGTACCACCAACACAACGTGGGGTAACTTTTTTTTGGCTGCAGAGTTGAAAAGTACTTTGCTCCAAACTGCCACCTAGTCATCTACCAACTCCAAAATCCCTAAACTTGAAAGAATTTCCACATCGACAGACCCCAAAGTCGCAGAAAAGTAACTCCAGGGGATAAGAGAATAGAAACTGAATTAAAGATAAACTAATCAAACAAAAAATATTATGGTTGAAAGTCTCGAATAGACTACCACCTTGTTTTGATTCTCTAAGAGGCTTACTAGCATCCTGCCTTGTGTTGCTTTGCAAAGCACCATTCTGCTGCTCTTTGTGTGCGCTGACAAGAAAACCAGCAGTCTCTTCGTCACTAACAATATTGATGCTTGAATCCTCTTCGTTGGCAACAATTTTGGTGAAATCACAGGCAAGCTCAACTCCCAACTTATGAAGCCGAACTTCTGATCTACATATTTCAATGATTTATTCTCATCATAAGTTTGAAACTAAACTATCCATAATGTTTATAGTTCCGGAAAGGGAAAAAAGAAAAGCCTTGAAGCAATCAATACATACAAAAACAACAGTGATGTAAAACAAGAATGAAAAAACTTACCTCTTAAGTTGTTCTTGAATCTCTGTACAACGATTACGTGCCTTGACAAACTTGTTGATTTTTGACAAGATCCTGAATATGGCCATAGCTCAGGAAAGGGGAACCTCAGTAAACCATTAAAACAGTAAATGGACAGAAAGATTAAAAATTTTGGAAATTTCAGTGTTGAACCTTTTATTTTCTTCTCTCTCTTTGTTTAGCTGCACCTCAAACTCCTGAATTTTGGAAGTAAGACTGTCTGCTTCTTGAACCTTCTCTTCCAGTTTGACCTGTAAATGCCATACTTCCATTATTTTCCTCAAATTGGTCATGCTGCAGCATACACGTAGTGTCTTATCTCCATACTAAATCAAATTTTGCAAGCAAAAAAAAAAAAAAATAAAAATAAAAAAAAATAATAATAATAATAATAATAACAACAACTTAACGAATAAATCCTAAACAAAATCAATTATATATCTAAATCACAATATATCAATATCAAAGACACCAAAATCTGCTGTAAGATATTAAATCTTGCACAGAAAGAAATGTGCGGACAAATGAGTGACATGACAGACGCTAATAGGCATCATCAATAGCAATTAGACTGCCATACATCATTTTGACAGACCATGAGACCAAACACAAGATTGGCATGTTACTATTTTAATAAGATACTGAATTGTAAAGATTTTCAAGAGCTGAAACTGACCCCTAGTTGAGATTTCCGGTGATCAAACCTCTCGATGTCTAGCTCCACTTGCTCTAACTGCAGATAATCCCAAGAACAATAAGTACAAATATAGCAAACTTTAAGATGAAACTAGGAGTCCAACTGCAATTAATTTAGGCTAAAGAACTTTGACAAAAATTTTTAAACCTGCTTTACAAGAACACCTCTTGAATCAGTTCTAAATTTTCCCCCTTTAACCTGATACTCTGCAGCATCTGAGATTCTCAAACTTCCAGAGATATCACTTTGGTCATCTAAACGCTGTTTTTTCTTATGCCTTCTGTCTCTGCATAAATATTTTAGAGTCAAATTATGTGTACAACATTCTGAAAACAGAAAATCAACTGGAAATATTTAGGAAAATCAGGAACAGAAGAGATCAATATATGCTCTATTCACCACAATCCATCATATCGCTAGGCTTCTGCTCAATGATCATAAGGTGAAATAATAATAAAAGTAAAAAGCAATAAGAATTATGCTGGCTTCAAATGAAGTTGCAATGATTAAAAGAATATGAAATTAGGAATTTTATGTATAAGTTACGTGTGTCTCATTCTATACATATTTTAAAAGAACAATATCAATAGATATGCCCCTACATTAGTACTGTTAGCACACTGTGGCTTTTTATCTCTAGATTAAATAGACATATAGATATCGAGAAGCATAAACAAAGAAATTGGCTCTAAAGCAAGCTAAAGTAATCACCATCCTATTGACGGCAACATTTCAAACTTCCAACATCCTCATCTTTTCTTCTTTGTTCTTCATATTTAGTCGTCCTAATTTACCCAAAATTCATACAACTGAATAAGTTAAACTCAAGACAATAAAATAGAACAAAACAAAGTTGGGGAAAAAAAATCACCTTTCTCTTTCAGTGTCAAGAGATCCGGATCGGGAACATTCTGCAGCTTAATTTCCAGAAAGACAACCAAAAAAATAAAAAATAAGAAGAAGAAGAAATGGAAATAGGAAACAATAGTTGATTTAAGCAATAGCAAATTAGAAATTAAATGTGTGGGTTCCTATTTTTACAAAATGACATACCCTAGAACTCCATTTGACAAAGAAATGCATATCTATACAAAGAAAAATAGAGGGAAATTTCTAGTAATGCAGTTCTACCATGAACTGTGTTTCGCCCTCTTGCTTCCCTCACTGGTGAATGTATTCGCCGTGGAGAATGCCTTTTGCCAATCTTATCCCTCAAGTCACCACCACCAAAGTCCTGCCTTCCTACAGCCCAAAACAGAAAAATTTTCATACAGCATATGGTAAAAAGTTCAGCATGTTGCTCACATGAAACACGGAGACAGGCAATAAGAAACAACAAGGCTAAGCTTACCATTACATCGAACAACATCAGTAAGATAATAATGAACAGTAATGAATCAACAGACATAGTAAACCCAAGTTTTGAGCTTATTCATTGAGATAACCTTCATAGATCAAAGATGCATTGAATAGACAAGAATTGGCACTCCCATCTTTTCTTTGAGCAATAACAATAATATGCAAGCAGGATGGTAGAGAAATCTCCAAGGTGCCATATCACGACAGAATACCATTCAAGCAAAAAAGCTATACATTTTCATTTCTTCTGACAGTCTCCCATAACATCAGCGTTCTTTCTTCATCACAGGAATTCCTTGGTGGTGTCATTCAGGGAGAAGTAATGAATGAAGTAGAACACAACGATTCCAGTGATCAAATAAAACCAGCAGAATTGGCTAATTAAGATTGGAATACATGCCAAGTTGCAAGTTGTCTTAGTAAAATGCAAGATATGTTCCACAACAACCTAAGTCTGAACCAAGATAACATATCGAAGATGCATTAAGATGACAAAATTTCGCCATAGAAATACCATAACCGAACATAATTTAACCAACCAGCAAACATCCATCCTGAACAAACAATAACCCTGTCAGTCTTGATAACGCAATATGTCTCTCCGCAAGACATCTTGATAATGTCTCGACACGATGAAGCCAATCCATAGACCTCAAATACACGGCATACATGCAATACAAACACAAATACAAATACTAATATACTAAAATACTGTATATTTCGTGATTCGGTCCACAATATCATTTCAATCCATGTTTAATGTCTTTCTCGGATTATAAATTAGGAAACAATTTTGAGCTTATAAATTGAGATTTCTTGAAAGTCATACAGCCCTATATCCAACTAATCACTTTGTTATCCTCCGTTTTCAATAATGACTCCAACAAAGAAAATAAGAGCAGCATAAGAACAGAATAGAAAAGTTGTTTCTAAGCAAGAATACATAAAGAAACGCATACATTCGCCGAATAATCAGCAGCGGTGACTCGAGGAGCAATTTACCGTGAAAAGAGCTGGAGAAACGGCGAAGCTCCGCGTCTCCATGCGCGAACGGGCAATCCTGACGCGAACACCGGCCTCTGTTATACGGTACGCAGATCTTCGTCTTAAAGCTTTTCCGTTCAACCATCGCACAACAATGATAAATCCGATACCAAAAGATGATCTTCCGAAGGCCAGAAAAATCCAAAAATTTTCTCGGGAAACCAATTAGCAGAGACAGAATCGGACCAGGATTTGCAAAAACAGATACATTAGCATTATATAACACCCTGGATTCCCTGCAAAACAAAAATGGCCTAGGATTTGTTAGTATAAGTCTGTGTTTGGTTGCTGAGAAAGAGAGGGAAAGCGAGAGAGAATATGAAGAAGTATGAAGTCTAAAAGCCGTAAATTTTTTTTTTTCGATTTATAATTTTTATTTTTTTCGTCTTATTTTTCTTTTTTTATATTCAGGTTTCTCAGGAAAACAAAGTGAAAATTAGTGGATTTTGAGAAAGAAATGGATGAGTTCGAGAGAAGGATTTTACCTGGGAAACAAGAGAAAGCTTGGGTTGACGACGCTGGCGCTTCAATCTGTCAGTGCAAGAATGAAGAGGGCTTTTTAGCGGGTGGGAGAGGCAGAAGCTGACCTTTGTATAATTTTCACCGGTTTTATTTCTCTTTTATTAATTAAAAAATGAGGTTTACAGTTAAATGACTTTTTTTTTTAATAAGTTTTTTTTTTTTTTAAGTGATCCAAGTTTTTAAAAATTAGTTAAATTTTTATTTTTATTTTTATTTTTAGAATGGTTAATCAATTTTATAAATTATCAATTAGTAATTAATCAGTAAATTACTGATTGATCACGATTAGTCAGTGATTGACCGATATCACTGATTATAATCTATCATAATTTGACTCACAAATTTTTATAGTCAATCACTAATTGACGATAAACAAAACACTAATTGACCATTGGTAAATCACTAATTCACCCAGTCAATCAAAAGTCAATCATTGATTGACTATCGGTCAATCACTGATTGACCATAATATTTGATATGAACCTCACCAAGAATGACGAAACAAAATTAAAAGCCCTAGGATCGCCAAGAAACACATTTTTTGAAGAAACCTTGACCCTGTAATAACCGAAATTTTTACAGACTCATGATTTCCTTATATATAAAGAAATATAAGTCCGTGTTATGTGTTTATGTGATGTTTCATAAAAATTATGAATATCAATGTGAAATTCATAATTTTATCAGTATATATTTGAGTTCTCATTTAATTAGCTATGAGACTCAATAAGTAGTTTGCTTAGTCAAGCATATGACCTTTTGAGCAAAAAAGTAGAATGAAATTTTATGATTTTATGTTGGTCAAAGTTTGACCAAGAAAAGTCAAAGGTAAGACGATACTGCAGTATGACAAGCAGTATGGAAAATATACTGTGAAAAACCATCATTACGGATAAGATAGTAAGAATAAGATTCAAAACCACTATAGAAAAATCAAGCACACTATTTAAGATAATAAGGGCTAAATGGCTTAAAGTTATAAGAAAAATTTTTTATGCAGTCCATTTATACACAGATGAATCTGAACTGCAGTCCAATATAACAGTACTGTTATTAGTTGAGAACAGTATTAAAAATATCTGTATTAGTATGAAAATGGACTGCATTTTAAGAGAAAAGTCAAATAAGGTCTAAGAGGGAGGACACCTTATCAGAGGATAATTAATGAATTTTGTGATTTTTTTTTTTTGAAAATTAGAAAAAGTAGATAATCTTGAACCAAACTTTGCCTCCAAGTCTCCCATAGTGGTCGGCCACCTAAGGGGGTATATGGGCAAATATTTTTGTGTCAAGGGCGAATAAGTAATTTTTGGATTAAAAATAAATCCAAAATTTTAATTATTTATCACCTATAAATAGGTGATA
>JAFMPE010117328.1:329-12110 GCA_024759925.1 Ficus religiosa | reverse complement strand
ATACTCGACATTTTGTCACTTTATTACTTGTGGCGATTCGTTCACTTGCGAGCACACACGTAGAAAAATACGCAACATGAACCAATACTCCAAAACAATACTACATAGCGATATCAGTGTTTGGGCCCTTGCAATCCTATAAACCTCCTCGATAGCACTCATTGTTTTCGCTAGAGGGATCCACCCGACTGCACTGAAGATATCCTTTTGGAACAGATTTTGGCTATAAAATGCAATGTCAAATAAGAAACAAGTAGAATACCAAGTGAGGTCCATGTCGACGAATAAATTGCTTGCTGAATAAGCCATAAGATGATGATCCATCTCCTGCCGACCTCTTTATAGTGGTCTGTCTTCTCTTGTTCTTCAACTCGAAGATCAACCTGCAGGACTTTAGACAAGTCCATTGCTACTTGGTCTACTTTTTTGGCAACAAGAGCTGTGTATCGAGCTGTCTCGGGCATTTTCATACGCCAGTAGTAAGTAAGGGCAGCAGGGATTGCTCTGAACATGAGAGTTATTCACCAAATATAATCGGCTTGTGGAACAAGAGACTCCTTTGGGTTAAGGGAATAGGGAGGAGCATTGTATTTTCTCTTAAATGCACTTGAGATGATTAAAGACACAATTCCACCAGTTAAAATTCCAAAACCCTGCATGGCAAACACTGCAGCTATGAAAGGGCCTCGAGTTCTTTTGTTGGCATATTTAGACATGATCGTAGCTGAAAGGGGGTAATCATCATGAAAGCCAAAACCAAGCCAAAATCGGAAAAAACAAAGCATGGTCATGACACCTTTCGTGGTGTGTCCAAATGAGAGTCCCGAGGCTATAGAGCAAGAGATCATGATCACTAGCGTTATGCCATAAACTTTCTTTCGTCCCAATTTATCCCCTAGCAAGCCAAAGAAGAGCTGACCAGCTAAAGTGCCACAAAAGGCAACACCATTAACTGCCGCCGAGACGTTAGGAGGCAAGATATCGGGCTTCAGCGCACCTTCCTTAGTGTAGTAAATGCGACCGAGTAATTTGGTGACGATGGAGATGCAGAAAAGATCACATGCATCTGTTAAAAAATCACATCCCTACAATCACGATCGCTGTGAAGTCTCGGCCGCATCAAGAGGATTGAGTACTGCCAATTGATCTCGAGCCATGTGTGCATATAACTTGATAGATTTACTATATTTTATGTTGTTGTATATCCATTTTGATTCCCTAATAACTCCACATGCATGTTATAACTACGTTTTACAATAAACTTCTCTAACATCAAAATCAAAGAAATTAGACAACTAAATCTAAAAATGAATTTAAAAAAAGAGAGAGAGAAACAAAAGTGGCAAAGTTTCATGTACGAAGAGTCAAAACAATATCATAAATAAATTGAGAGAGATTATAAATTTAAACAAAGTTCATGTGTTATACAATGAAGTTAACGTTGCCTGACTGAAGAACCGTTAAAGGGCATGAAAAGGATGATTTATATTGCAAAAAATTATTAATTATTAAAGACTATAGAGTCACCGTGTTTGAGCAATAATGCCCCAGTGACGGAGGTACGTTGGGCTCATTTTCTTTTCTACATCCATCTGATTTTGGAAGAATATTACTATTAACTTGTTTTGTTATTTTTGTTAAAATTTTGTTATTTTATTTAGGTGTCGGTTTTTTGTTTTAGTGTCGTATTGGTTATTATTAGTAAGACTATATATGCTTAAGGCAAGATGTGTAATGGACGGTTATTGAATATTGAAATCAGAATATTGGTTTTTCCTCTTCATTTTGGGAGTTTCCCCTTTGACCATGGATTTGGCTTAAGTTCTTATTAATTCGGCTGCATCATTTGATATCAAAGCCCTCGGTTGTTCCTGGAGAGGTACGGTAGCCATGGTCAGCAATTGGAGCTGCTTCGAAGCCGATGAGCGTGAAGTAAAGGCCATCTGGGCGAATCGAGAGCTCCAATGGAACGGAGTTGGAGATTCATACTATCGGAGTTGTGGATCTCACCGGTGGAGTGCCCACCAACGAACCCGTTCTCCACCACCCACTCACAGGTATCCTCATTCCCCACTTTCGTCTTCTTTACGGACCCACAACCATCATTCTTTTCCATCTCCACCATCTCCATACCCACGCCATTACTCCCTTTCATTTCCACCACCTCCATCTTCCCTAAAGAACCACCCCCACGGTGACTTTTCCAATCATCATTACCAACAAAATTACAAATCCACAAGGCTTTCTACTTCCACTGTCTCCAAATGACCTGTAACAAATACTCAGATTTCACAAAGGATCCAAAATTCAGATTTCAGATTTCACAAAGCACCAAAGCCCTTCGTTGAATCAAATCAACATAATACTCGCTACCCCGACGGCACAAGAACCTTGGATCTGATGAAGAAGCTTCATGACGCAGGGTACTCAAGCAACGCAAATGGTAATTTGAGGAGCCGAAGACTCTCGGGTCTTGTGCCAAACTCGAACTTGACGAAGAACGACCGCACTAAAGGCAGCGAGAGTTTCTCGAGCTCAACGGAGAAGCATCGGTGCCTTGGGTTGATGAAAGAGCAAAGAGGTTTGGGCTCATCGAAAAACCCCCACTCTGGCGGAGACGCAAACTTCCAGGGATTAACAAAGAAGGATCACGCAAGCAAGGATTTGTCAGAGAACCTTCTTAACCCAGTCGGTACGTGAATCTCAAGCATGAAGAGGAAGAATCGAGGAGGCAGCGGTGACACCATGCTTTTCCTGGACACCACAGTGAATCATTGTGGTGGTGGCGGCTCGCGATTCTCAATTCCAACTTCAACGAGTTACACTACACTCGAGCTTGGTCGCTCTACCTCCAGCACCAAAGTTCATGTTAAAAAAACAGTGGGTGGTGGAAAACTGTTTTTGTGTAAAGAAACAAAATAGAATAGAGAAAATCAAAAAAGGTTTGAGGCGTAGGAATTACTTTCTTTAAGGTTTTATTTGCCCCCACTATGAACAGTTTGTTATCAGGTATTTTGGCAAATTACCTCTAAGACACAACAAACCCACGAATTTAATAAGTAGCAATCTTATTAAATTCCAGAACAAGGTATGAAACTAATATGAGAAACTGGAGTTTTATAGCCTTTGATATGTTTATTCATGAAGAGTTGCAACAGATACAACAGTCATGCCTTTTAAATTAAAATGTGTCTTTTCAATCAAAAAACGTATCTGTTTCAACAGACATACATGTTGGTCATTAGAATTAATTATGACCATTAGATTGTAATAATTCAATTAACAGTTTAAATTAAATCTGAAATCATTCAAATCCGACTATTAGATCGGTCCCGATCAAATCAACGGTCCATATTTAATTTGGAAAAACGCTGCATTGAAAAAAAGAATGCTCCTTGACTCCTTGCGACAATGTGTACCTACGAAGTGCAAAGTGCAAAGTGTAAAGTGCGACCACTTGCCCTCGCCCTTACGCGCGCGTGTGGTGATGCATAGTAGTAGCATAGTCCCCACTATACACTAGTAATCCTTACACTTCACTTGTTTCATTTTATACCACTATGCTTGCTTGTGCTTTTCCAATGTGGGACTTTATTGTTTCTACTACCTAATGGTAATATAAGATATATTACAATCTCTCTAACAATCCCCACTAGATTGTAATATTTCTCTAATTTCTTATTGATTTACTCATACTTACAAAAGGTATCTTTCGATTTAAACCTTCAATTAGTGACTATACTTCAAAATAGTCACAAGACAAAGGTGTGCAAAGTATTAAACCTCATCTTTTATGTCAGTACCGGAAATACATCACATATGAGCTATCCAAGTTTCAAAATTATGTTCCATTTATAATAGTACTATTACGGCCATGTGCTCTATCTTAATTTCATGAGCATTTACACGAGTAAACCAAACTCTTGTTAGAAACGACACCATTTCTTATACTCACTATGGTGAAGTTCATTGCATGTCTTAGCTACTCAAGACTTGAACTTCATTAAGAGTTTATACGCATCCTCCACACGTAGCTATTTGCACTGAACATCTTAGAAGGGACACAAACTTAAATTTCAGTGCTCGACCGATCACTTAACAGTAACTTGTTTTTACCCATTAAACTTTGGAGTAGTGGTAATACTACTACAAAGTTGGGTTACCATCACCGGTGATTCTTTCAAAGATAGGTTTCAGTCCCATTCCACTAGATGTATCCTTGACTAGGTCCCTCGCTAGGCCTTTTGTCAAAGGATCTGCTAGGTTCTTGTTTGTCCTAACATATACAACATTAATAACACCATCTGTTATTAATTGCCTCACATATTTGTGTCTCAATATAACATATCTAGACTTTTCATTATACACTTTATTATAAGCCCTAGACAACGTAACTTCACTATCACAGTACAAAGAAATTGATGGCATCGGTTGTGGCAACAATTGTATATCAAACAATAAGTTTCTCAGCCATTTTGCTTCTTTGCCTGCAGCTGCTAGTGCTATAAACTCAGACTCCATTGTTGAATGAGTTATGCAAGTCTGTTTTTTAGATGCCCAAGATACAGCCCCTCCACCAATAGTGAATATCCATCTTGAAGTGATTTGTTATCACTTGTACTAGTTATCCAACTTACATCAAAGTACCCTTCAAGTACTGCTGGATAGTCATTATAAAACAAACCTAAATTAATGATTCTTTTGAGGTAACCAAGTATCCTCCTAATTGCTTTCGAATACTCAATTCTAGGGTTACTCGTGTACCTAGACATTTTGCACACAGCAAATGCTATATTTGGTCTTGTGCAATACATTGCATACATCAAACTTCCAATTGCACTTGCATATTCAAGCTGAACAATTGGTCTACCAGAATTTTCTAGTACCTTAATACTGGAATCAAATGGGGTATTCGCCTATTTAAATTTCAAATGTTTGAATTTAAGAAACACTTTCTCAGTGTAATGAGATTGGCATAACGAGTAATCCCCACTATTTTTCTTAACTTTGATACCCAGGATAGTATCTACCTCACCAAGATCTTTCATCTTAAATTGTGAAGTTAAATACTTCTTAGTATCATTTACTCCATGCATGTTTGTTCCAAAGATAAGCAAGTCATCAACATATAAACAAATGATCACACCAAAATCATCTACAAACTTAGAATAAATACATTTATCGGCATTATTGTGTTTGAAACCATGTGATAATATAACCGAATCAAATTTTTCATGCCATTGCTTTGGTGCTTGTTTTAACCCATAAAGTGATTTGATTAACTTACAAACTTTCTTCTCATTTTCAGGCAAAACAAAACCTTCAGGTTGCTCCATGTAAATCTCTTCATCTAGATTACCATTAAGAAAAGCCGTGTTCACATCCATTTGATGCACATACAAATGATGTATTGATGCAATAGCCATTAGTACTCTTATGGATGTTAATCTAGCCACAGGAGCATACGTATCAAAATAGTATTTACCTTGTTTTTGTTTGAAACCTTTAGCTACTTATCTAGCTTTAAAAGTTTGCATAGACCCATCCGTATTGTACTTTCTTTTAAATACCCACTTATTACTTATTGATTTTGATCCTGCAGGCAGATCAACCAAGATCCATGTATTATTTGACATAATTAAGTCCATTTCATCATTTATAGCCTCTCTCCAAAGGAAGCATCTCTAGATGACATAACCTCATCATATGTTTTTGGATCTTCTTCTATATTAAGTAATAAGGGTATTTTATTAAGTACATTATTTCTATCTCCTTTAACCAAAAAGGATAAGGCTTGAGATCAAATGAAATCAGGGGCTAATAGCTTTTCTTTCCTTTCTCGTTGACTTCTTCTTGGTTCAAATTGTATTTCGAGTTCTTTTCTTTTGTTGTTAGTGAAGGAACCAGGAGTTAAGTCACATGGTGAATTAGAATTATATTTAAATTCACATGTAGAATCATTACTAAATTTATTTTCAATAAACTCAACATCTCGTGATTCTACAATTACATTAGAATCTAAATTCAACAACCTGTATGCCTTGGAATTTTCTGTATATCCCACAAAAACACTTTTAATCCCTTAGGTCCTAATTTTGAATATTTAGGGTCATGCAATTAATAGAAGGCCAAACAGCCCCAGACCCTTAAATACATCAAATTAGGCTTTCTACCTTTCCATACTTTATATGGTAATACATCTGTTTTCATAGAAGGAATTCTACTATAAACATGACATGCAGTAAGTAAGGCTTCCCCCCAGAGATTATTTGGCAATCTAGCATTTAGAAGCATAGAATTAATCATATCTGTGAAGGTCCTATTTTTCCTTTCGACCAAGCCATTTTGTTGAGGAGTAAAAAGAGCGGATCTTTGATGAATAATTCAATGCTCTTCACAGAAGGCATCAAAATCATTTGAAAAATATTCACCACCTCTATGACTTCGAACAATTTTAATTTTCTTTTCTTTTTGATTCTCAACTTCAGCCTTGAAAAGTTTAAACTTATCAAAGGCTTGATTTTTTGTTCTCAATAGGTATACATATGTAAATCTAGAACAATCATCTATAAAAGTGATAAAGTATCTTTTCTCTCCTCGAGCTAAATTACCATTGTATTCACAAATATCAGAATGTATCAAATCTAATATTTGTGTATTTCTCTCTGCCTTAGGAAAAGGTTTCTTAGTCATTTTTGCTTGAATACAGATTTCACATTTTTCATTACTAACATTGCTACATGAAATTAAACCATGCTTGAACATATATTTTAAAGATCTAAAATTCAAATGTGCTAAACGAGCATGCCAAGTATCTAAAGAGTCAACAATATAAACAGAATTCATAATTTTATTAATATCAAGACTGAGTTTGAACATTCCATTGCATGAGTATCCTTTCCCAACAAAAACCCCGTTTTTGGTGAGAATACAATTTTCAGACTCAAATACAACCTTCAGACAATTCTTACATAACAGACTAGCAGACACAATATTCTTTCTAATTTCTAGAACATAAAATACATTGTTTAAAACCAGTTTCTTTCTAGAAGTAAATTGAAGATCAACGCTTCCTTTTCCAACAACTTTGGCAGCATTGTGATTTCCTATGAGAACCGATTGACCATCCTTAACTTCTGCATATGAAGAGAACAATGCCTTATTATTGCAGATATGTATGGTAGCACCGGAGTCTAGCCACCAATCAAAGGATTTAGTCGCAGCCGCCATGTTCAATTCAACGATCATGCCTATTTGCATTTCAGAAACCATAGCACAGATTTCTTCAGACTGATTCTTGACCACATTGACTTTGGTGAAATTGTTTTCTTCCTTCTTCTTCTTGAATCTGCAGTCACTCTGACGATGGCGTTTCTTTCCACAGAAAAAGCATTTTCCAGAAAACTTCGTTAAACCATCTTTCAACTTCTTTTTAAACTTCGAATCATTATTGACTTTGAAGTTCTATGGAATTTACTTGCTTCAGCGACATTAACTTTAGAAGAATCATGAGAATTATTTTTTGGATCACGAGATCTAGTCTCCTCTTTGATTCTCAAATGTTTTTGCAATTCTTCCAAAGTTATGTCATCCCTCTTATGAAGGAGTTTCTTTCTGTAACTATTCCAATTTTGGGGTAATTTAGCAATTATAACCCCCACTAGGAATGATTTAGAAATATCAACTTTCAATTCTTTAAGTTTCGTGACCAGAACTTGCAACTCATGGATTTGATCCAAAACAAACTTGGTATCAACCATAGTAAATTCGAGATACTTTAATATGAGAAATTTATCCATACCTTCCTTCTCTGTTTTATACTTGTATTCGAGTGTATTCCAAATTTCCTTCGGACTCTCCATTGAATTGTATAGGTCGTACAACCTGTCCAACAGAGTATTCAGAATATGTCCTCGACACATCACTTCATCTTCTTGCCTCTTCTTCCTTTTGGCCTTCAATGCTTTCGAATCATCATCTTTTGGTTTAGGAATTGGAGGAAGAGTCGGATCCAGGACATATGTAATTTTCAGAAAAGTGAGAAGGAAAAACAGTTTTCCCTTAAGATTCTTGAAAAAAAGTGGGTGGTGGAAAATTATTTTGGTGTAAAGAAACAAAATAGAATGAAGAAAATCAAAAAAGGTTTGAGGCGTAGGAATTACTTTCCTTAAGGTTTTATTTGCCCCCACTACGAACAGTTTACTATCGGGTATTTTGGCAAATTACCTCCAAGATACAATAAACCCACGAATTTAATAATTAGCAATCTTATTAATTCCAGAACAAGATATGAAACTAATATCAGAAACTAGAGTTTTAGAGCCTTTGATATGCCTGTTCATGAAGAGTTGCAATAGATACAATAGTAATGCCTTTAAATTAAAAGGTGTCTTTTCAGTCAAAAAACATATCTATTTCAACAGACATACCTGTTAGTTATTAGAATTAATTATAACCGTTAGATTGTAATAATTCAATTAACAGTTTAAATTAAATCTGAAATCATTCAAATCCAACTGTTAGATTGTGCCCGATCAAATCAACGGTCTATATTTAATTTGGAAAAACGCTACATTGAAAAAAAGAGTGCTCCTTAACTCCTTGTGACGATGCATAAATGCAAAGTGCACCCTAAATGCCCAATCACCCTTACACGTGCACGCGTGTGGTGGTGCATAGTAGTAGCATATTCCCTACTATACACTAGTAATCCTTACACTTCACTTATTTCATTTTATACCACTATGCTTGCTTGCACTTTTCCAATGTGGGATTTTATTGTTTCCACTACCCAATGGTAATATAAGATATATTACAATCTCTCTAACAGTTCACTGTCCAACGCGGACATAGGGAGGCTGAGAAGAATGATTTGTTATTTGAAGTGGAACCAAATGTTATCTTTGAAGAACAAGATTTGTGTAATCTACGTGTGAAACATACTTTAGGATTTACGGGTAATACTACTGAAGAGAATAGTGTATTTGTTGCTATCTCATCCAGTGAGCAAAGCTTGTGTCTAGTGGATCAAAGTTCAGCCAAGGATAATTTTAACAAATGTGATATTGTGATTGAAGCACTGGAATTAATTCAAATGTATATGGAGCACATTACTATTCCACACACGAAACTTGAGGAATTTGTGGTTAAAAGCCAAGAATTGACTTGTGGAAGTGTGGATTTGTCCCTTGACAACATCTTGAAGCCATATAAAGTTGATTTGTAGCGGTAGGACCTCAAGCAACAAGTGCTAGTTTTCTTGGGTAGAATTTCATATGAGTTTACAAAAGAGTGTTCCATGAGCAATGATCAGAACTAGTGTAACCTTTGCAAGGAGCTTGTGATAATGTGGAAGGTGTCTTTGCTGCCTTTGTGGATTTGGAATAAGTCACGAAGAAACTTCTCAGTTGGGGTCTATCACTCCCACAAGACGAATAGGATTACCCTCTTCGTAAACTTTTCAGAGCTTCCTTCATTCCTCATTTCTGCTGGCCATGTCGCTTGCTACATGATTCTCCTTTCCATATACTTTAGCAGAAATCCAGGTCGAGTTCTTTTCAAAGAAGGGGTGAACTGATGTAAGAAGAACATTACTATTAGCTTGCTTTGTTATTTTTGTTAAAGTTTTGTTATTTTATTTAGGTATTGTTTCTTTGTTTTTGTGTCGTTTTGATTATTATTAATAACGCTATATAAACCTAAGGGAAGAAGTGTAATGGACCGTTATAGAATATTAATATTGAAATCAGAATATTGGTTTTTCCTCTCCATTTTGGGGGTTTCCTGTCATGGATTTGGCTTGAGTTCTTCCCAATTCCACTGCATCACCATCACAACAATTTTTTCATTTAAGTCCCTATCCCCCCCCCCCCCTTTGAAATTCTGAAATTACAAAGTTTATTTTGATTTTTTCTAAAAATTTAAATTATGTCCCAAGATTTAACTTATAAATATACATTAGTTCACACTTTAAAAACCCAAATAAACAAAAAGTCAATTGCACTACAATTTGAATTCGTATATTAGGTTTTTTTTTTTTAGTGGTTAATTTAAATTACAAAGTTTACATAACAAAAAAAAATAATAATAATATAAAGTCAAATAATTTTTTTGTTTAAAATTTAGTTTAATCAACGTCCATTGAAAAAAATTTATGGCTCCGTCACTAAATGCCCCACCTCTTACTTCCCCATATGTGGTAGGGTACTCCCCAACCCCAAGTTAAAAAAATAAAATAAAATTAAAAAGAATGTATTTTTTGTTTTTCTTTTTGACTAAGCCCCTACTCTTTTTTTCTTTTTTCTTTTTTTTTTAATTTTTTTTGTGACTCCCTAGCTAGTTACATGCTTCTTTAAAGAAGAAACGACCATATATATACTCCTTCAAGTTTAGTTAATCACAACTACTAGAGACATAATATAATCATATATACTATCATGAAAAGATAAATTATGAAATATGAGATATCAATATCCTTGCATTAAACAGATTACACTCCTTAATTAGTCTTCATAAGGCAACACAATTAATGCACGATAATATCTTTCTAGCACATGTTTTTATGTTACGTATATGTAAAGTGTTATTTACCTTTGTATAATTTACTTTTTACTCTTGCATTTTCAAATTTTAGATTTCTATATCATCAAATTATGTTTAACATATTTAGATATTAATATATACTCTTTCTTGATCAACACTTAATTCTGACAAAAAAAAAAAAAAAAAAAACCCCCAAAATAAGCTTAAACAAATAAACTAAAATTAAGTTTTATTTACCTTTTTATACCTTGCATTTTGTTTGCATTCAGAAAGTATATCGTGCATTTTGTTATTATACATTTTATACCATTAGAAATTTAATACATAAATCTATACTTTTTCTTGCTCAACATTTATTTCAATCTAAAAAATGATGTAAATATCTTTAAAACTAAAATTAAAATTAAAAAAAATAATTGAAGAGATTTCAATTTAAGGATATTTGGAATGTTAAGGTCAAAATGAAAATTGACCAAGAAAATATATAGATTTGTGTACTAAGTACAATAGAATGGTGAAAATACATTTTTAATTATAGGGTGTATATATATACGTATTTGAATAAAAGCAAGACAAATGGTATAAAAGAAACAATCCAAATTTTAATTTTTTTACGAGTATTTTGGATATTTTAAGGTTAAAATTAAGTGTTGACCTAGAAAATGTATAGATTTACATATTAAATGTAATCCAATAGTATAAAAATGTTAAACTTAAAATAAAATAAATAAATAAAAGGTCATTGCTTTCGTATGAAAAAATAAATTTGCATTCGGATCAGAGACAAACCTTACTTCTTCTAATGATCAACTATTTGTTTATTTACTTAAATAAATGAATAATGTTGTTAATGTTGGGATCTATATGTGCCCTAAGGATAGAAAATCAAGATTTTGGATTTTATGTAAATATGACATTTTTGATATTAATAAGAGGAAGTTATTCATGTTTAATAAGTTGTGTCATATTTACTTTCATTTGTTGATTGTATAATTATTTTGAACAAACATAAAATACTCCTTGGCTGTTGGTAATATATCGGATTACCGTATGTATACGGGGTATACATAGAAGACGTGGTAGTTTGATAACAGTCTAAATAAATAGTCCGCAATCGATGAAATAAGATTTGGGGATCTTATTCATTATAAGATTGTAAAGATTGTCTACTTCCTTGGAGGGATGGTTTGTCTTGACCATCGGATAGGTTTCGAGTAGAAACTTTAATGTATACCAGTA
>JAFMPE010117309.1:7112-18895 GCA_024759925.1 Ficus religiosa | reverse complement strand
AAAAACAAAAGCAACAAAGTCACAAAGAAAATTAAAATATTTTCTCACCCAGAATATAAACAAATAAACTAATATTGAAAATAAAGTAGTAGTATTAATTACCTCAAAAAAATATCAGTATTTATCCTAAAAAATAAATAATAAAAATATTATAGTTAACAAAAAGTAAGAAATTAATAAACATTTGTTTTTTTTTTTTAATTTGTGAGTGGGGATTCATGCATCAAAAAACTGCTCAATGGGATTAGATCCAACAGATGAGAATAATTGGATTACAAAGGTACATCAACTTACAATGTATCCTACCACATGTGATTACACTTAAAAAAAAAACCTAGCAACTTCCCAACCCACCCCGATAGTGACCCAACACCCCCCCCCCCCCCGATGACGAACTACCACGATGTGACTTCTCGTGAGCCAGATCCACATCGTGCGTAGGGGGGGAACTTGCAGATTTGAGGGGAGAAGTCGTTGGCCGTGTTGGGGGGGGGGGGAGGGAGATGACTCACATGGACGACGCTAGAGACGGAGATGGCCCTCATGCCGACAGTTGTTGGTTTGTCGTGGGTGTCGTCGGTGAGAATGCCAATATTATCTTTGGTGTTTTTTTATTTTTTTATTTTTTTTTAATGTGGTTTTGAGATTATAGCTGTGTGTGGAAATATTCACATTTATTGGATGGTCTTTAATCTGATGGTCAAGATTTTTTTTTACCTCATTGATGGGGTAAAAAAACCTTATATCATTGTAGAAACCCCCATTTTTTTATAATTTGGCCCGATGTATTTAATTATTGTATGTGGATAGTTTTCTATACACGTCCTTCTTAATTTACTTGTTTTAGTTTAGTTTTTCTTTTTCCTTCTTAGATTTTTCAAATTTACCTCAAGAACAGAAATCTGATAATATTTAAGAATTGATATAAAGAATTTTTTTTACCATTATTCATTATTATTATTTTTTTTTTGGTGCGGAAAATTATTACATGAATTAAAAATATTAAGAATTGACTTTTCAGCTTCAAAATCCTTTGCAATTGCGTTCATTTTGATAAATCTGTAAGTCTAATTTTTCTAAGAAACTATTTGAAAGAAATCAATATAGGCATGCCACATGCATAATGAATGATAAGCAAAAATTGTAAAAAAGTTACGCGAATCCCGTATCAAGAACCATTTATAATCACTATCAAAAGGATTATTGATAAAATACGTTTTGACACATTTATAACTGTTAAAATTATCATAAGGATTACTGATAAACCAGATTGTGAAGTTCGAGGGATCGATAATCAAGGTTTTTAATTCGAGACATTGATTTACTAACTACAAATTTTTTTTTTTTTGGGGTATCCATGTAAAAAAAAAAAAAGCCTAAGGGTGTTTGGTGAATGAGTCAATAGTAATTTTTTAGAAAAGATAAAAAATTTTTTCAAAAAAAGATAAAAATCATGATAAAAAAAAGTACAATTTAATTTAAATTTTAGTTTAAACCAATCATGCCTTGATCTAATCTAAAGAGGGCATCCGTGCAAATGTCCAGGTTTTCATTTTGTAAAAGTTGGTCCTCAATTACGGTTGAGCCCACAACTTTAACAAGCCCAAAGATCATTGGCCCGGCCCAAAAGAAACCGTTGGTTCGCAGCCCAGTCCTGACGTTGCGTGAAAAAACTCGGTGGGCGTCATATAAGCTTCAAACACTTCAATCAGTCGCGCCGCGCTAAAACCCTCAAAAACCTAACCTCTCTCTCAACACTTCCTCCACCGTCTTCTTCCTCTTTCTGCTCCGCACTCTTCTTCTTCTTGTTCGTCTTCTTCTACGGATGCTTGTCTCTGCTGTCTCTGCCGCTGCAGAGTCCGCCCAAATCGGTGCCATTTCCGGCGCTTGCTGTCGTCATTTTCCCGGACATGTTGGAAGTCTACACAAACCGCTCAATCGATTGGGAGCCGTCCCCGGTAGTAGCCCTAGCCACCGGTCCCGACGACTCTCGGGTCGCCGCTGCTCGCGACGACGGATCGGTCGAGATTTGGCTCGTCTCTCCCGGCTCCGTCGGCTGGCACTGTCAGCTGGTACTGCTCCCCCAACGACCCAAAATCTTCTTGCGTTCTGTCGCTATTAGATGAAATGAAACATTTTTCTAATGATTTTTGGGTTGTTTGTGTGTGTGTATTTTCTTTTTCTTTCTTTTTGGTTTTGGCTTTGGGTTAGACCATTCATGGGGACCCCAATTCGAGAGTCTCGTCGCTTGTGTGGTGTCGGGCTGGTTCGAAGGGATTGCCTTGTGGCCGGCTCTTATCGTGTAGCATCGACGGCTCAGTTTCAGAATGGGACATTTTCCACTTGAAGCAGAAGGTTAGTTTTCCATTCCTAAAATCTTCTTCGTTTTTTTATTTTTTATAGATTTTTTACTTCTGATTCAAGTTACTGAAACTACTTCATCAATTTTATTGGGATTTTCAGAATTTGTTAGAGACGATTGGGGTTTCAATCTGGCAAATGGCAGTGGCACCTAGTGATCAGCAAATAGAGCCCAAGACCCAGATGGGAAATGGGCATTTAAGTAACTATTTGAACAATGGCAGACATGGTGGTGAAACCAGTGAAAGTGAAGACGAGTCTGATTCTGATTCCGCTGAGCTACGGGAGCAGTCGGTTATTGAAAATCAGCGAGTGGCATTAGCTTGTGATGATGGTTGTGTGCGAATATACACTTTGGTTGATGATGATTTTGTTTACACTAAATCTTTGCCTAGGGTCAGAGGTGAGATATCTGTGCGTCTCAGTTCTGGGCTTGCATTTGGCTCTTAAATTCTTTACTCATTTACTTACCTAATTTGGAAATGTTGAAATAACTTCATATGTTTTCAGGGCGTACTTTAAGTGTGA
Organism: Ficus religiosa; assembly: GCA_024759925.1. NCBI lineage: Eukaryota > Viridiplantae > Streptophyta > Magnoliopsida > Rosales > Moraceae > Ficus > Ficus religiosa. Next base: position 16,006 of record JAFMPE010117309.1, on the reverse strand, counting down.
CGTGGAGTCCCGACGCAAAAATGATATTTTCTGGGAGTAGTGATGGGTACGTAAGAATTTTTGAGATGGACAATTTAGAGATCTTTTCTATGTCTGATTGCTAAAGTTCATGTTATATGTTTCGGTTCAAAATGTATAACTTTAAATGCAGCTTTTCTTCATTTCTTTGACTAAATTAGTTTTCTCAACCTTGTCGTGGCATTTTTCTATTGTCTACTTGTTTTTTCAGGTTAATTAGATGCTGGAATCCGATTTTGGGTAATGAAATCTATAGGATTACGGTTGGACTAGGAGGTTTGGGTAGTGGATCCGAGCTTTGTGTGTGGTCGTTGCTTTCTCTGAGGTAACCATCAAGTTACTCGTATGTTTTCTTATTAATAATGGTCGGCTTTGCATTAGTTTTGATGGGTTTTCCATTCACGCCAGGTCCGGGACACTTGTAAGTGCAGATAGTACTGGTAGTGTTCAATTCTGGGACAGTAAGTATGGAACTCTTCTGCAGGGGCATTCTTATCACAAAGGTGATGCCAATGCTCTGGCAGCTGCTCCTGGACATAACAGGGTTTTTTCTGCTGGTTCAGATGGTCAGGTATAATAATTAGTTGGGAAAAAGTGCATGTTCTACTTTAATCCACATTCTAATTTACAAGTTATTTCTTTGCTAGGAAGTTCATTAATTATTCTTGTTTTAGCCGCAAACTTGGCTGTTTTCACCGTCGCATCATAAGGCCATATGTTTGTTTTAATTATTATCTTGAAATTGTTATCAATGTTTTCAAATTAAATCTTAAAAAATATATAAATGACAGCCAAGCTGTTTAATAATCGGGTTTGTCTATAGCAGAATTTGGAGCAAGTACACTTGTCATGAATGGAAAAGGAAAAGGAAGGAATGTTTTGCTTTCCCATTTAGTCATGTCTTTACTTGCCAATTGAGGAATGCTAATTTGTCGTGGCTCACATGATGTTGGAAATGAGAAAAGGAAAAGCCATTCCTAAGTTACCTCATGGTATTTTTTTACTTTTACTTGGATTAGATCACAAAATCACTTTTGTGGCCTTACTAAATGTTGACTAATGGTTGTATGCACAAGGACTTACTAGTACTTAAGCTAGTAGGATTTCTATTCCTAAAGTCAGTGAACATTTGAAGTCTAGAAATGGGATAATCAATGATCCCCTTTTTAGTTTCTTTTCTTTCATTTGCAACAGCTTTCACTTTCCCATTAGATTCCATTATAAGTTAGTAACGTTCCCTTAAGTCAATATTATATGACTTGTAGTAGCCACTGAGTTTGATCACCAACTGAAATTTGGAACCAAGGCTATGGTCTAAAAGTTAGCACAAAAAACAATCTAGCTTGTTAGCAAGTTTGGTTTTTACTCTGTTTTATCAATATCTTCACAGCATTTATATTTGGCATATATTTAACTTTATATCGTTCTTTTATAATGTCCATTGACATGCTTTAATTTGCAGGTTATTCTTTATAAGCTATCTAGCGAGACTATGCAATCCACCGAAGGTGAATCTTCTAATGTAGTGAAGAAATGGATTTATGTGGATCGTGTAAGAAAGCACACTCATGATGTCAGGGCTTTGACCGTGGCTGTGCCTACCGTTCAAGAAGGTTGTCCATAATTATTACTTTGGTTACTTATATTAATATTTTTTTGTCATTTTTCTTCCTGTTCACACACTGGTTCTTTATATGCTTGTATCTCAGTGGATCCATGTTTCTGGATTGTCATGTCTGTTAACTGGTTTCTGACATCATGAATTGCATCATTATAATTGCAGATCCTTTGCCAGATCAAGGGGTAAAAGGAATTCGACGCAAGAAGAAGCCTATTGAGTTCAAGTATCGTAAATGGGCACATTCAGGTGTTCCCATGCTTATTTCTGCTGGTGATGACACAAAGCTCTATGCCTACTCAGCCAAGGATTTCACACAGTTTGAACCACATGATATATGCCCTGCACCTCAGAGATTACCTATTCAGCTGGTGCTGAATACGGTATACAATCAGTCATCGTTGCTTCTAGTTCAAGCTTCTAGTTGGTTGGATATCATGTGTGTTCGGGCAAAGAATGGTGCACTTCCTGTTTCAACTTCTGGCCCTGGCCCCTCTAGGGGCCTATTGGCTACTGATCTGCTGTTTCGAGTTAAGAGTAAGGCATCTCGGAGAATCATTTGCAGCGCCATTTCTAATTCAGGATTACTTTTTGCTTATTCTGATCATGTGAAACCCACCCTATACGAGTTAAAGCGTAAAGGTGTCAAAAACGGTTGGACTATCGATAAAATACTACTTCCTCGTAAACTACCCTACGCCCATTCCATGGTGTTTAGTTCCGATTCTTCTCGGTTGATGATAGCTGGGCATGATAGAAGGATTTATGTAAGTTGTCCTGTTGTTTGAATGTTTTGTCTGTTTATTCAGTGGTTTTGAGATTTTTTGTTTTGGTTTGTATTATTTCTGTACATATCAGGACCTCAGCAGCTGCTATATTTACCACGAATTTATCTATTTTCCTACAGGTTGTGGATGTGGTCAGCTCAGAAACAATACATTTCTTCACCCCTTGCAAGGAGTTGCATGACGAGGAGTTACCACCTAGCGAGCCTCCAATTACAAAAATGTTTACCAGTTCTGATGGGCAGTGGTTAGCTGCGATCAACTGTTTTGGAGATGTATACATTTTTAACCTGGAGATATGGAGGTATAAAGCTATCATCCATTGTACATTTGTCGATAAGGACATTATATTAGGTTGGGGGACATATATTTGCACACGGCACACGCTGTGCTTTTGGTCTAGAGTGAACTTTAAAGTGACATCAATGTAAACTATATATTTGCGCGACTTATTTCTTTTTCTTGTCCTTGTGAAACAGACAACATTGGTTTATCTCGAGGTTGGATGGTGCCTCTATTACAGCTGGGGGTTTTTCACCACGGAATAACAACGTGCTTATAGTCACCACCTCTTCGAATCAGGTCTATGCATTAGATGTGGAGGACAAGAAGTTGGGGGATTGGTCAAAGCGAAACACCCACGTTCTGCCAAAGAGATTCCAAGAATTTCCTGGAGAAGTTATTGGTCTTTCTTTCCCGCCTGCCTCAAGCTCATTATCATCTGTTATTGTTTATAGTGCCAGGTACTCCTCGTTCTTTCTTTGGTTAAGGTGCAACTTCATCGTAGGCTAGTTATAACTTATGACATTTGAAATTCCCTTGGAGGAAAGGCAATAAAATAGCTGGTAAAGGCATCTAGGATTGATGTGTTTAGGTAGAACTTGAGCCTACATGTGCATGATAAACGGGAAGCTATTTCTAGAACATGGATCAATTATCATAACCAGACCATTATCATGGTCTAAACCACGATTCATGATTGTTATTGTTGGAAAACATTTCATTTTTTCATCCAACACTCCATGCAATTAAATGATGTCCGAGTTTGACTTTTATTTTCTTAATGCTATAGTGCGTTTTGCTGGATTGACTTTGGGATGCCAGTGGATCAAGAGGATGAAAGTGGCATGATAAATGGTCAGGATACAGTTATGAGGAATTTAGAGGGCACTCCTGTAAGCGGGAGGCTGAAACGTAAATTACTAGACTATCAAACTAAAATCGGTAGAAAGAATTTTGAGTTTTTTAATTGCGGAGCTCCCATTTTATTTGTTGGACACCTTTCCCAAAATTCTGTCTTGGTCATGGAAAAACAGTGGAAGGAAGTCATTAAAACGTTTGAAGCCCCACCAGTAGACAGACATATTTTTGGGACGTAACTATTCGTTGATGAAATGGTGTTTACCTACCGTCTTTTTGAGGGAGATGCAGAATTTGGCAAGCAATCTCTTTTATACTGGTGGATATCACACTTGCTCCAGTTTCTTTCGGTGGGGAGTTCTGAAGCATGTAGTGTTTTGTAATCTATCGCAATTTTCCTGTACACCAAAATCAGAGAAATTTTTGTTGTTAACCTGTTTAAAAGTAGTTTTACTCTTGTCTTTCATAATTCTTTCAGAGTCGGTTTCCATGCTTGTTTGTATACGTCAATTTGATTATTTTCCTAGTAAAATTTTGACATTTTGCATCTGAACGAAACTCTCATCGATAAACTCTCTCGCAAGACTCTCCCTGGCTTTTGTATTTTTGGTAGGAATCTACTAACGGGGGCTATGTTCTCACTGTTGTAATCGGAGAAATCGAAATAAAATTAGTAACTTCATTTCCCACGATCGGTCTCTCTCTAAACCAGCTCTGTTCGAAGCTCTTGTTGATTTCTAGTTGAACATCATCAATTTGCTCGGTTCTTAGTTTATCCTCTGAAATTTAGAAAGAAATAATAATAATAAATAAATAAATAAATAAAAGAGGTTATTTTTCACTGTTTCTTAAGCTAAATGGTACATGCGTTAAAAATGTTGGGAGAAAATAATTCCCTCTCGTCTGTGCCATCATCTAGCATCTTTTTGTGTTATTGACTTGGCGACTCATAAGATACCAAATTTGGCGTAACATTTTTTATGGCCGACATGCAAAGGGGTTCTTAGAAAAATTAAACTTGTAGAATGTGATCCATTGTGGTCCTACTCTTGCAATTAAGGAAGACATCAAGGTGCAGTTATTTCCTCAAATTCTGTCATTTCGTTCCCGAGACAAAACAGTACAGCTTTCACAATCTTTTCGTAGCAACATTTGAACTACTCTGCGATTAAAACGTTATCATTATCATTATTTTTTAAAATTTTTTTTTTTTGGGGGGGGGGGGGGGGGGGGGGGGGGGGGGGGGGCGGCGGGGGGAAGGGAAAAGAAAAAGAACTTGGTTAAATTGCATCAAAATCATCAACACTGTATAGAATGAAAACAGAAAGGCAAATTGCACATGGGAACATAAATTCAACGTGTGGGTTGGGTGTGACACGTCCGGGAATTGCCTGCTGAGTGACAAGCAAAACGCCTCCTAACTTTTGACATTCGCTCTCTTTTGTGTGTTCTTATCTGATACTGATAAAATTTAAATTAAAAAAAAAAAAAAAAAAAGACAAGAAAAGAGAAGTCGTTCTTCCCCTTTAACCATTCTATTATATTATCGTTGTACTATGATAATGATAACATATTATCATATTGTATGCATATCAGAGACTAGACTCTAGAGCAGTGCAAAGAAATAAAGGATCGACAAGACACAGAGGGTGGGACTTGTCCTTTTCCTGAAATCCAAGTCCTTTTCCAAGATGTGGGCTTTGCCAATTCTAGGGATGAGAGCCCTTATTATTCAATTAAAAGATTTTCAAGATACAAGAGAATTTTAAAAAATAAATAAATTTAAAAAATAAAATATTTATTTATTAATTATTAATAAATAGTAGTAAGTGCACCCACCAAGTTTCATGTATGGATCACATTCTTTGTGGGCTGCTTTCAAATAAGGTGGCAGGGTGCTCATTTTCATCCTTTTGGTTGAAAAACTGGGGAAGCTCAGATTTTGATTTTTATCCATCAGGAAAAGTTGTCCTTTTTTTCCTTTCAGCAATATTGGATTTGCTTTACACCGCCAAAATTTCACCCACCTACTTGTTGTAAGCTAGCCTGGCAGTAGTTGAAGAAGAAGAAGAAGAAAATAAATAAATAAATAAATAAATAAATAAGTTGATCACTTTTTGCCTCACTTGCCCTTGGGGTACGCTTTCATTATGGCTCTCTGTCTCTCTCTCTCTGTCTCTGGTTGGTTACAAAATGAGTTTTTTTGCTCTTTAGTATGTATAGCAGATATCCCATCTTTCTGAGAGTTTCTTTTTCTTTTTTTTTTTTTTTTTTTCCTTCTAAATTTCCCTCTATTAGTTTGATTATCTATTATAATTCATCTGTATTTTTTAGCACTTCACCGCTACACCTAGCAGCATAACGTTTGTATTGCTCTCCCACAATCTCGTTTTTCGCACACTCTAGTATTAATGAAAGAAAAGACATGTTTTTGTTACCTGTTAAGGGGCAGGACTACTAGTATTCATGTTCATTAGTCTTCTTTTCCTAGAATCTTGTGTTACTAAAAAATTTACAAGGTGGGCATTATTTGTGGAACAAGATTCCGTGAATATACTTCATAGGGGTGACAAAAAGGAGCCAAAAAGGGCAGGAAATTTATTTATATTTTATGTTCATATGTTGTTTCCCACTGCATTGACAAGAGCAGAAAAGAAGGATTGAAATTGTAAAAAAAAGAAGACTAAAAATAAAATAAAATAAAAAGGGAAAGGAAAAAAAGAAGAAAGGAACAAGATTCCTTTATTGATTTGAAGCCTTTTACAGCTTCTTTTTACATTCTTTCCCATTTCTTCTATTTGCCGCAACTGCAGCAGCAGCAGCAGCAGAAGCATAAACTTTAGACATTTTTCCCATTATTAGGTCATTTCCAATTTCCTCCCTGGAAATCACCTGCAAATAGGTACCAAAAAAAAAAAAAAAAAAGATTAGAAAACATGTTAATGAACTTGCAGCTTAATCAAATCTTTGTTTCCTTGTATGTTCTTTAGAACCAAAGAAAAGAAGAATATAAAAAGAAAGCATTATTTGACCTGGTTTTTTTTGAAGCTGAACCTTTGGCCAGAGAGGACTGAAACATACCAAATTGCTTACCCAATGCAGATTCTCCCTGCAAAAGACAAATCCGAATCACCATCAAATAATCATAAGAGACAATAGCAATATATATATATATATATAATGATAGGTACATTAAAATGCGTAGCAGAGAAGCCTTGGGAGTAGTCCAGTCTGTTGTCCATGAAAGCTTCACTCCTTGATACAGTGGACTTTTGCTGTAAAATTAGCATAAAAGTCACATCAATATATATATATATGAGAATGTAGTTCTATAAAATTATAAATAAAAAAACAAAAAAAATCCAAAAATCTTGCCTTGGAGACAGGAGAGCTAGCAGTGTCATCTAGGCATGAATGATATTCATTTCTGCACTTTTCTTTCATCATCATCTTCTTCTTCTTTTGCTTGTCCTTCTTTACTGACTTGTTAGTGTAAGCCCGATTAGAAGCAGAAAATGAAGATCCATTTTCAAAGAAGCAATCGTCGTGATAATGCGGCGGCCCGGAAGAAGCATCGGAGACCATGGACAAATCCTCTTCTTCTTCTTCTTCTTCTTCTTGTTTTCCTCCACATTCAGAAATGCCATTATTATTGTTATTTTTATAATTATCTCTCTGGAATTCATCTTCTGAGTGGTATGAAGATTGGTCTAGGTAAAGTGTCCAACCAGACTCACACCCGCTACTGAATTGTGATGCTGATATGTTCATGATCTGAACTTTCCTCCAAAAGCATATGTGTGTGTGTATCTATATATATAGATATGTTGGTGTTATGGTGTTTTATATATAGACTCACAACTTCTAACAGAGATGAAATTACAAAAGGAGGAGGTTATATATATAAGCAAGCTTATTCTTCTCTCCTCTCTCTCTTTTATCTCTGCCTTTCTCTACTTCCATATAAGGGTTAGTTTGGTGAATGAGTTTGAGTTGAAAATTTTAAGTTTGAATAGTAATTTTTGTTGACTTTTTAGAAAAGATAAAAAAATTTTTTAAAAAAGATAAAAATTTAAAAAAAAAAAGATTAAAAAAAAAATACGGTTTATCTTGAGTTGAACTCAAGCACCAAACTAACCCTAAATAAGAGGAAAAAGAGGAGGGAGGAAAAACAAAAAAATTAAAAATTAAAAAAAAAAAAAAAAAAAAACAAACCAAACCAAACCACATTCAAATCCTAGACTACATTTGTCCTTTTCCTAAATCCTTTTGGCCAAATTATTTTGTCGCTTTGTGAATGAATCAAAACTGCTAGCTGGCTTTATGTATTTCTGCGTGTAAGTGGTGGGGGGAGGGGCCGCCACACACACACACACACACACCCCAAAGGCAAATTTTATAAGTGAAGGAAAAAAAAAAAAAAAGGATAAGAAAAGAAAAAACGCTAGATATCACTAATTAAATCATTATGATCTTTAGGTTTCAAACCAATCAGAAATTATTATAACTTAAAAACAATGTGAATCCTTGTCTGCCAATATGATAATCCCATAACTAATCAATTGATGACATGTTATTTTATTCCGATTGCTTTACACCTCTCGTTTTTACATTTTACAACATAGGATGGTTTTTCGCAAGTACCCAAAGATAAATTCTTTAAATTTTTATTATCAATTAAAAATCCATCGTAATTTTCAACTATTGTGATACATTTCATTATTTATGTTTGTAATAATTGTTGTTTCACAATTGCCAAATTAGTTGCAAGTGGAATTATATAGTTCCATGTAGAATTGAAGTAGCATATATCCAGCTCTTTGTACTTCCACAGTGACGTCGTTTCATTGTAAGTCATTTGTCATGGTGTACGTGCGGCGAAACTTTTTTTTTTTTTTTTTAAATAATAGTTTTTATATATTCTGCTGAATTTATAATTTTAACATGGCCATAATTGATTATGAGTTGTACAAAGGCTGGCCGTCCCATATAACCTCCGCAGCCTCATATATATATATATATATATTTATGTTCTCTATACAAACTCCTAAAGAGCAACATAGAGTAGTACACATCAGCGGGAGATATGTAACTTTTGGAATTGGTTTGGTTTTGGTTGTTCAAGTCATGTGACAAAAACTTTTACAAAAGGTCGAGTTGTTTGGCCGAATTACAAACAGTAAAAAATGGGATAAAGTTTTTCTTTGTCTTTATCTGCAAAATCCATAACCGGTGAATAAACCGAGGTATAAAAAGTTTAAATGAAATGGACAAAACTTGTCCACTATAGTCTAAGCAAGTATAATAATAAATAAATAAACAAAAAACGAAAT
>JAFMPE010117295.1:2955-14739 GCA_024759925.1 Ficus religiosa | reverse complement strand
GAATTCTTCGGACGCATGTAAAATTATTTTTAGATTATGTTTATAATCACATGGACCGAATTTTTTTTATTGCCGCAAAATTCTAAAGAAAAAAAAAAACTTCTATTTTGCAATAAAATTCAGGAATAAGCAGCACGAAGTTAAAAAAAAAAAAAAAAAAAAACCCAATATAAGTAGAGCGACAACTATTAAAAAAAAAAAAAAAAACGTTGTGGATCAGAAGAGATGGCGTGTGAAGAGATCAAATGGGATTAGTGTGAATATTATAGGATAATTGCAAATTGTGCATGTGTTGGATGGGTCCAAATATAGCCTACCATGGGGATCCCCACCTTTAATTTTAGTGTAATAAAAGTTATTTATATAGTTTTTTTTAATAAAAAATTAGGGATGACAATTCCAACTATATATATATATATATATTTTGTAAAGTTTGCTGCATAATTGCTTTTAAATTATATATGTAATCATGTTATTCATGAAGATCTAAGTGTAAGAGTGCAAAGAAATTGTTTTTTTTTTTTTTTTTGGAAAAATTTTATAAATTCTCCGTAAACTATGTCATTAGTGTCAATATACATCTGAACTGTGAAATGTACATATTATACCCCCTTAAACTTTAATATATATGTTAAGTTATCTCTTCTATCAGTTTTTGTTAATTTTTTCATCATTTTTTAATATCAAAATACCCCATAATCTTTGTTTTTGTATCAAAGTGCCCCATGATCTTTGCATTTGTGTCGCAATGTTCCTTGATTTGTAATATTTCTATCATACTGCCCCCTAATCTTTATTATTTGTGTCAAACTGCTTCATCTATCTTATTTTGTTTATCTAACATTATATATTTACCTAATTATTATTTAAATTTTTAGAATAGGTAAAAATTTATTTTTCTAATAAAAGAAAATATATCCTTTTTTTTTCACCCAATTCAAGTTTACATTCATTTTGATTTTTTTAAACAAAAATAACTATAGAGCTTGTGTTTACCAATTTATTGTCATAATATTACAAGTTTTATGGTGCATTTGGTAGAACGGTTTGAGTTGAAATTTTTTAATTTAAGTTGGTTGACTTTTTTAAAATAAGTTATAAATTTTGTTGACTTTTTCAGAAAAAGACAAAAATTGATATTAAAAAGTACAGTTTAGTTGGAGTTAAACTTATTCTCTGAACGCACCATTAGTTTAATTATGATTGATAATACAGTAACAAAATATGCAAATCATTCATTTTTTAAATTAAAAAATATATATTGAAATTGGTATAAAAATAAATTTATAATAGCTTATTCTCGTATGGGTTTAAGTAAATGCATGAATGAAATTCGTTAACCTAAGTAGGAAAAGATCTTAATAGAGGGGACCGGTGAAGGAGTAGAAGAAAAGAGAGGGAATGGTATTGCACCATGGGGAATGGGGAAACATATAGGAATTAGGAAGCATATGAGAATGCCATCTCAGAGATCAACTAGAGCTTATGCCAAGGGTGACTTTCCCAACCCTAGAAGTCCTACTCATGCTTGTGAAAAATAGGAAAATCGCTAATTACAGGCAACGTGTTCCACCTATGAGAAGATTAATTAAACTATCATCTGGTTTCTTAAGCATATAAACGACATACTAAGCAGAAGCGCGTAGACTTAAAAAAAGGAAGAGAGGCAAAAGCTTCCTCTTCTATTCAGCTTGGGAAGTCATCTACTCTGCCAAGGCAAGAATTGAAGACTACGGCTTACAAGTCAACGACTTGATTTATGATTTTAGATTATGTAGGCCAAATAAATAGCGTATTCGAAATCTAAATCCTCCTTATGAGTTATACTAACTATGGTTACGAATAAATAAACCTATAACTTAATTAAACTTGAATTAAAATGAGTAAAATAAAAAAAAATGTATTAAAAAAAGATACGTATGATTTTATTCGAATAAAAAATAATTCTTTTACATATTCTAAAAGTTAATAATTATTAGGTAATTATATAACGTTAGGCAACTAAATTAAGATAAATGGTGCAATTTAACATAAATATTAAAGATTAATAGGTAGTTCGACACAAATATTAAAAATTAGGAAGTATTTTGATACAAACGTAAAGATTATGAGCAATTTCACACAGATGTAAAGTTTATGGAGTTTTTTTAATGTAAAAATGATGAAAAAACTAACAGAAATTAACATAAGTGAGAATTTGATACATATGTAATAATTCAAACAGTACACTTGGTATATTTTATAGTTCAAGCAACATTTTAATACTAGTCGAAGTCGTCCTCCTCCTGCCGCATGTGGACCCATTCCCGACCAGGGGCAGCCAAAAGTTTTCCGATGAATTCATGTTCTAATTTTCCGAAATTTAAGCAAGGTGGGTCCAGTCCACCAGTTGCATATGTCTGTTTATAATAGTGATAAACTGTGGAGGGAAAGACAAATCGTACTTTTCTACTGAAAAAGGCGAGTACAAAATTATTTTTATGGAAGCTTCGCACCTATTACGGTTATGTTTTTATTGGGCGCAAATGACATTGATATCCTCGTGACTTTTTTCTTTTTTTTTGGCAGAGACATTACGTTTATGTTTGGTGAATAAGTTTAACTCAAATTCAATTCAAATTTTTCATTTTAATTTTTTATCTTTTTTTTGAATAGTCAACAAAATTTATAACTATTTTTTAAAAAATCAACTCAACTCAAACTTAAAAATTTCATCTCATTTCAAACTCGACTCAAACACTAACGAACCTGTATGTCTCTTTTGATATTTCAATTTCAATTTAAATTTTTTATTTATATTTTTTTAAAATTAATAAAAATTATAACTAATTTTTAAAAAATCAATTAACTTTAATTTAAAAATTTTTATTCCGACCGACAAATCAAATGCATCATACGTATCCGGGTTACAAATCTTGAAAGACAGTTTAGGAAAGGAAGTACGAATTAGAATCCAAAAGTAACTAGCAAGTTTAATGAGAATTATGAATACAGTTTTAATCCGTTAATTTTTTTCTTAAACATGTTTACTTTCTAATTTAAATACAATTATGATGTGAAAGTTTTAAGGAAAATTATAATACATAGTTTTAAACTGTTTTCTTTTTTGTAAATTTCAATTGAATAAAATTTTGAAATCACATCATACATAGTTTTCTGAGTTTAAATTATATAGTTATTTCTATTAAGAGAGGGAGGAGCATTAGCTATATGACGATGCGGTTTGAAAATAATCATATTAAATAAAACAATAAAATGTATAGTCGGTGCTCTTATTATTTATATATTCATTATTATTATTATTATTATTATTATTTGTGATGAATGAAAAGTTGTGGCGTTATTGTCATGAAGGCCACGACAAAAAGTGTGTTTATTTATTTATTTGGAAAGGATACAGAATTTTTTTTCGTTAAAAAAAATAGAAAAAGAAAAAATTTAACTCTAGTGATATATAGAATAAAAATGGATTCGGGAACTTATTTTCTAATTAAATTGCTCTTAAAAACAAAATAGTTTTTAAGCCCTGATTTTATAAGGAAGACGATACCAAATCTAATATGATTGGCTTTTTTCTTCATTTTTTTTTAGGAGATCTGTGAAGCATGTGGGATATCTGCACTGCAATAAAATATTGTATACTTACTTTTTTTTTTTTTTTTTCTTTTTTCCAACCTGTTAAAAAAAATTCAGAAATACGACTTTGTGGTATGATATCTGGACTTTTTTTTTTTTTTTTTTGGTAGAATATGATATCTGGACGTTTAGTGCTTGGATGCTAGTCCTGTGATTTACTTCATAGAGTTCCCTACAATCTGGTTTATGTAAAGTTGACCACCCAAAAAAAAAAAATTATTATTATTATTTGGGTACAACATATAAAGGTTGACTGACCATCTTGAGGCCAATGCAGAGTCTTGAAAACAAATATTTGTTTAAAAAAATATCTTGAGGATACATGGAAAAATGACATTTTTGAAAATTTTTTTTTAAAAAATGTCTTAAATTTTTATTAAATTAGGAAATTTATCACTTTTTAATAATCAATAATTGATTAATCACATGATGGATTGTTAAGCAGTTAATATCAATATGTGTTTTTTTAATCAATCAATCAATCAATATTTTAACAATCATCAATTATTTTTAAATAATGTGTCAATAATTACCAATCTACTTAATAAACATCCTTCAAAGAAAAAAAAAAAAAACATAAAAAAACATAACATAAAGAAAACTAGATTCATGAGATAAATTAGTCAAGCCTATATTCAAAGAATAGGGATCTGTCGGATCTCTCACATCCCTTGATTGGAGCAACATTGACAAATCTAAATATTCAGAGACTAAAATCCGAATCAAAATTCCAATTTAAGCAAAAGGGACATGCAAGTGTGTTGAGGATAAACTTATTGTTAGTAATTTTCCAGAAAAAGAGGGGGGAAAAAAATCTCTCTCGTTACGAATTCTGATCCTATCCAACAAGATAAAAAGAAAGAGGGTTTTTATTTTTATTTTTATTTTTATTTTTTAAGTCTAATTATAACATACAAAACAATGTGTAGATGAGCTGGTCACTTAATTTTTCATATATGTACTTTTAATCCACCCACTTTGGAAATTTGTTCCAACTTTACGTTATAGTAGGAGTGCCAAATTCAGTGTTCTCTAACATCTGAAATTAGTAAAACAGATTCTCAATCCCAACGCCACCTACTCAACAGAGATAATTACATCTTATCATATAATGATTTAGAATTTTATTAAAATAATTATATATAACATGCAAAACGATCTTATCCATTACTTTTTGAATCTAAATACAGTAGAACATTTTATTCATAACAAATTGAAAAGTTACGTTACTAATAATTAACTAAAAGAAAAAAAAAATCAATTACGAATCAGATAATAGCTATTTAAGATTAAAAAAAAAAAAGTGATAAGCCATGCCAAAAATATCTAATCTGAAAGAGAAATCTGTCGAAATTATCCCTTCTATTTTGGATTTATTAAAAAAAAATACCATCTATTTTAAACCTCAACAAATATATAAGATATTTTAAATTCTTAATCGTGTAAATTTTTTTAAAAAAAGATTTCAAAATTAGAAAAAAAACCACAAATAAAAATAAATAATAAGTCTTTCAATAAATGTTCGTTCGTTTGTTTGTTTGTTTGTTTGTTTTTCCTAAAATTTGCCGATCTGAAAAAAAAGCAAAGAAGAGGCAAACGACAAGACAGTCAATATAAGTCTAAGGTGAGAACGTTGAGGAGTTAATAGTAGTTACACGGATTCACCCACGTTTTTCGTGTATTTATTAATTTTAGATTAGATAAGACACCCACGCCCAAACACACATACACATACACATACACACTCAGAGACAGGCGACAGCCCTGCCACGCTCATCTTCTCGCTCGCTCTCTCTCTCTCCTCTCTTTCTCTCTCTTAAAATCTCATCATCATCTTCTGTTCTGTTCTGTTCAATAAAGGTTGGTGGCAATCTGCATAAATTAATCCCCATTCCTTTTGTTCTGTTCTTCTCAGCACAACTCCGTGACACTCCGACAAGACAAAGAGACAAGTGTAATTTGTTGTGGTGTTTTATTTCTGCTCTGTTTAGATGGGTCGGTTGCAGGAGAGGGTGAGGGGGTTGGTGAGCAACAGATGGCTCGTTTTCGTGGCGGCAATGTGGCTTCAGTCGGTGGCGGGTATCGGGTACTTGTTCGGGAGCATTTCTCCGGTGATTAAAAGCTCTCTCAACTACAACCAGAGGCAGGTCGCCAGGCTCGGTGTCGCCAAGGACCTCGGTGACAGCGTCGGCTTCTTCGCCGGCAGCTTGTGCGAGCTCCTCCCCCTCTGGGCTGCTCTCCTCGTCGGCGCTCTCAAGAACCTCATCGGCTACGGCTGGGTCTGGCTCATCGTCACCGGCCGAGCTCCCGTTTTGCCTCTCTGGGCTGTAAGTAGTCGTTTTTTATTTTTTATTTTTTATTTTTTTCTCTCTAATAACTTACTCAGTTTGTTTTCTTGTACTAAAGAACAATAAATCTTGGAATTTATCATCCTTTTTTGTTTTTTGTTTTTGTTTTTTTAATTTTTCCTGGCAAACAA
Organism: Ficus religiosa; assembly: GCA_024759925.1. NCBI lineage: Eukaryota > Viridiplantae > Streptophyta > Magnoliopsida > Rosales > Moraceae > Ficus > Ficus religiosa. The sequence goes on along the minus strand of JAFMPE010117295.1, from coordinate 8,624 downwards.
GGTCGTAAATTCAGATCCTAATGAGAAATTTGAGCTTTCATGCTTGATTGGATCTGTTTTTGAGTTTTGGGATTTGATCCATTGCCAAATAATTGATTCTTGAAATTCCCTTATTGGGGGAGGATAATATGCTTTCTGGGTTCAACTTTGGTTTCTGATAGGAGTTTGGTTACTTAGATTTTCTCAAAGCCAAAAGAGTGTGGATATTTTGATTTCCTACGTTTTTCTGATTCTGGAGATTGGAAGTAGTTCTTCTTTATCAGGATTAAGACGACACATCCTTTATTTGAACTTGCCCAGATCCAGAGCGGAATCAGAAGGCCATTTGAATTTTGCCCATCCACCTTTTGCCAGTTGATATTTGCTTGGTTTAGTTAGATCTTATTCTCCTAGAGCTTTTCTTCTGTATATAAAATGGTTTTGTTATTTCAATGATTTACAGTTGGTGATATTTTGGTGATTAGTTAAAACATGTGAGTTCAAAATCTAACTCCGAGAACTTGAACTCGTAGCAGTGCATCTCATAAATCAGTTATATGCTAACGTTCAAGGTCTAGACTTGATTTTGAGCTAGACTAATCCGTAAGAGTGAACCGCGACCCGTGTCCAGACACAATGTGCTCGTAATGCTCCAGTTTGTAGTTTATTGCACAAGTGAGTAGCACGCTAATTCCTGGTATATTTTTAATAAAGATAGTGTATCAGTCTGGTGCTGCCCATTCATATTGGAAAAGATATGAAATTTTGGTCGAGAGTAAGTTTTACTAGTATTTATCGTAGTTAACATGGAAGTCTAAGATATAAATCTTTTTCAAATGTCGAATGGCTTGCTGTTGTGCTCTACTCTGTTAAGTATTAGAGAATATGAAAAATATGAATTTATTACACTCCTAGCTTAACACGCATCAATATGCAGATGTGCGTCCTTATATTTGTGGGGACAAATGGTGAGACCTACTTCAATACAGCTGCTCTGGTTTCCTGTGTGCAAAACTTCCCAAAAAGTCGGGGTCCTGTGGTTGGAATCCTTAAGGGCTTTGCTGGGTTAAGTGGTGCAATTCTGACTCAGATATACACAATGATCCATTCACCGGACCATGCATCTATAATTTTCATGGTTGCAGTCGGTCCGACCATGGTGGCAATAGCCTTAATGTTTTTCGTTAGGCCTGTTGGAGGTCACAGACAAGTCCGGCCAACAGATGGCATGAGCTTCACGTTTATCTACAGCGTGTGCCTCCTGTTGGCAGCTTATTTGATGGGAGTCATGTTAGTTCAAGATCTAGTTACCCTGAGCCACACTGTGATCACAATTTTTACAACGATCTTATTCGTCATTATTCTAGTTCCCATCGTGATTCCCTTGGTGTTGAGCTTTTCCATGGAGCCAAGAGTTCTGGAAGAAGAGGCACTCCTAGCTGAGCCACAGAAAGAAGAACCGACAAAATCTGAGACGGATGTGCATGAGGTAATATTCAGTGAAGTAGAAAGTGAAGTGGAGGATGAGAGGGCTAAGGGAGTAGACTTGCTTCCAGCATCAGAAAGGCAAAAACGTATTGCGCAGTTGCAAACAAAATTACTTCAAGCAGCTGCCGAAGGAGCGGTGAGGGTCAAGAGGAGGAGAGGTCCGCATAGAGGGGAGAACTTCACCTTGATGCAGGCTTTGATTAAAGCAGACTTTTGGCTTATTTTTGTCTCACTTCTGTTAGGTTCTGGGTCTGGTTTGACTGTTATCGATAACCTAGGCCAGATAAGCCAATCTCTCAAATATGATAATCAGCACATATTTGTTTCCATGATCAGTATTTGGAACTTTCTAGGCCGTGTTGGGGGTGGTTACTTTTCTGAGGTTGTAGTGAGGTAACAAAATGACTTCTTTTCTCCTCGGTTAATGATCTAATCCTATTCATTTTGCAACTTAAGAATTTCTCACTTTGATTTCATTTGTGCAGGGAATATGCTTATCCGAGACCCGTGGCAATGGCTGTAGCGCAGCTCATTATGGCAGTTGGGCACGTCTACGTTGCTTTTGCATTGCCTGGGGCACTGTATGTCGGTACTGTGTTGATTGGGCTCGGCTATGGGGCTCACTGGGCTATTGTGCCAGCAGCCGCTTCTGAATTATTTGGCTTGAAAAACTTTGGTGCGTTGTACAATTTCATCACCATAGCAAATCCTGCTGGTAGTCTAGTCTTCTCTGGCCTGATTGCTAGCACCATATACGACCGCGAAGCAGAGAAGCAAGCTCACCAACAAAACAGCCCGTGGCACTACACTGGATCAATCTTCTCAAGCATGTTTGGTGCCGAGGAACCACCAAAGTGTGAAGGTGCCATTTGCTTCTTCCTAACTTTGGTAATAATGTCTGGATTTTGCATCGTTGCTGTTGCGTTGAGCATGATTCTTGTTTATAGGACAAAGAGTGTATATGCGTATCTCTATGGAAACTCCCGCACCGCGGCAGTTTCCTAACCACCACATTCCAGTTTCATGATTGTGGAAGTCTGTACAAGTTTGTCTTTTTTTTCCAGAATTCTTTTTTTCCGCATTTTTGTTAAGATTATTAAAAGAATGATGGGAAGGCAAAAGAATTGTTTTAGAAGTTTCCCTCCGGAGTGTGAAACAGAAACCAATTTTGTTTTTCCTGCGTTGTCTATGTTCATTGCTAAGACATAGTCGTGTTTAAGTCTACATATAGTTGAGTTTGTTTTTTTTTCTTTTTTTCCAGTTCTAGATTTGGGTCCAAATTGACATGAAAATTTTGGATTTCTGTCAGTTTGTATCCTTTATTCTCAATGAGTGAATAAGAAAAAACAATGTTTTTTTCTTTTTACCTTGGTATCTTTGGCTTCACATATTGGAAGTTCTCTTTAAACTCCATTTTCTCTCTCTTTCTTTTCCTTTTCGTTTTGTGTGGCAAATGGTGTGTGCTTATGATACCAACTCATGTTGGTTTCTTCGATAATGCCTAATAGTCGAGTGCTTGGCATATCGTTTCGTAGATGAGATTGTTGAAATTGATCCAACAGCTATAATAATAGTTTCTACCAGTAGTACAAAATAGTACAAAATAAGAGGTCGTACCGTATAAATTCTTAATAAATAAAACATGACAAAGGAAATAATCTAAATTCTAAGCCTTGTATTTTTCCTATTAAGTATAATTTAGAGTGAGCAATCAGAGCCGTGTAAGCAAGCTCCATGACAAGTTTTTCCTTTGAAAAAAATAGTAACAATTTTTGCTTTTATACCCAACTTGCCACAACTTTTTTATGACCCTATACTTTTAAGTTCCTGATTTGCTTTTAGTGTATGATGCTGTGTGGCGTGTGTCAGAAAAAAGATTGCAGGATTAGTTGTAGGAGTACTCATTTCATCGTTAAAAATACAAGAACAACATCAAGTGCATCACACTTTTGAGGAAAAAAGGGTTGTTTCTATTTCCCTGTAATTATTAGGGGCAAATTTCTCTCTTTTTATCGAGAGATCTTGGTCTTACAAGAATCCATGACTAGATTTTTTTGCATATTTGAAAGAATGAGTTCATATCTGTTGTACTATTTTACTATTTGATTGATTATCCTTTCCTATAAATTTGAAACGATCTAAATCTAGATGATATAATAAAATAATATCCAAAAATGACAAATAAAACAAGAAATTTGAAACAATGCATCTTAGACCTCTAGAATTATATGCTTTGTCAAAAGCGTTATGGGGTTAGCAATTGTGGTTGTACATTAATTAGACAAAATTGGAAACTTCTGACAACAAAAGCTAATTTCTTTCAAGTTCTCTCCAAATACATTAAACATGAAGAACAGCCATGGAACAGACAGTGACATGTTCCTATAATTGGTTTAAGGCTGCAAATAAAGATTTAACAACTCTTCAATAAGTAGAACCTTTCCTCATACAGGTTATTGTTAGGTATGATATTCATTTATTTCTTATGTGTAAATGACCTTTAATAATCTTATCTATTTGATTAAGTTTTGCGTTTAAATATGCACATAACAAAATTAGAAAAACAATCTAGAAAGGTTTATCAACAGAGCCTACATTACAAGTAACCTGTCCTTTTCGACGACTAATCTTAAAATTCGACTATTTATGTTCTAATCATACTTTTCCTTTCATTACCTACTAAACCAATTTTTGAATATCTAATTTTATGCTTCTAAAAGTATTAAAAAAGAATATCAAATAAAGTATAAACGTTTTTTCAATCATTTAATCGGGAAAAAAAAAAAAAAAAGAAGGCCTTTCTTTGCCAGCTAATACATTGCCAACATGAGAAAAAGGATTATGGAAGAGTCAAATGGGCCCATATCTTTGTATGTACCCAAAAGAAGAGCCTATATCTTTGTGACGACTTGTATTAAAATATATACAAGACGAAATCATTAAAAAAGAAGAAAGCTTCAAGGCGATAAACACACACACGTTAGTCATGACCCGTCTTTTTCATATCAAACTCAGCCATTTATTATCTGATCTAAACTTCTTGTTTTACCTAAAAAAACATATATTTACAACCGCCTATATATATAATAATACTTTTCATAGAGCATATTCCGAATGCAATTAACAAGATAAATGTTCGAAGCCACAACCAATTCAGCAGAGTGTCATTGTCTATGTAAACTTAAAAAACGGAAAATAACGGGGTCATCACCAGATCTTCTTTTAAGGAGAAAAAAAAAAGATAAATGTACTTTTCACTAACATAATAATCAAATAAAACAAACAATTAATCTGGCAGAAAATCCTTTGTTTGCCAGCTTAAGCACATTAACAAATTAAATTACTAGGAACCAAAAAAAATTAATGAGTTACACCACACTTTTTCAAAGCGTTTTTTTCAAACCATTTTTTTTTACGAAGACATTAGACTCTTTCTTCATTCAGAAGAAATCATAAACACCAAAAAAAAAAAAAGTATCAAATTTAGGAATTTTTTGGTTGGTGAATGGTATCAAATTTAAGAATTGAAGGCAGTGCAATCAGTCCTGATTTCACCAGCAGAACCGGTCTTGACACCAACTCGGCCTAGCTTAATCATCGCGGTGACGAAGGCGGCATTAAACGAGCTCGGGTTGTTGGCAAAATCGAGCACGGTTGGCTGAGATTCCGCGTCGGTGAAAAGCACCTCATCTGAAGTAAATAGTCCTTTCTTGTTAACCAAGTTTTGGTAGTACGCATTGTCGAAAGTCGTCGGAGTGACAGGGTCCAATTGAACGGCGATGGACGGGTCCACGTTTTGAGGGCACTCAGCCATCAACTGTTGGGCGTACGTGGGGTCTAATGAAGGGTCCACGGGATTCGCCGGCGTAAACGAGTAGAGGCGGTTGGCGAATCGGCTGCAGTGTGAAAACCCTAGTGTGTGTGCCCCGGACAAGGCTATCATCTCTAGTTGGGTGAGGTTGTTTTTGGCAAACAAGGAGTTGAGTTCGGCCAGATCGGCAGTCGGCTCTGGTAGATTCCCGGCGACTCGAGATGCTTTCGAGATTAGTCCGTCCCGCCGGCCTAATTCTACGCTGAAATTGGGTCCTCCCGCCTATGAACCAAGAGGGATCGAAGAAAGATGTTAAGACCGTTATTTCCAAAAAATTATGACAACTTGCTAATAGAAATATAAGGTGTCACGAGTATATGCAGATATCAAT
>JAFMPE010117279.1:6072-17858 GCA_024759925.1 Ficus religiosa | reverse complement strand
TGGGATTTGACCTATACTAACTTAGGAAAGTCAACTAAGGAAATCAATTACATATATTACATCAATATTTCTTAATATAGGCCTAATGAAAAGGAAAGAAAGAATTGCTGCCAACTTGGCCTCTCGCCGTCTAATCCAAAAACGGCAATAATATATAGCTATCATGTGAATATAATTATTCCACGAAACCAATTGGGACGTACATCTTTTTTTTTTTTTTTTTTTTTTTAACCACAGAGTAACAGGTAGGATTTATAATTCTCACTTATTAAAGAAAAATGAAAATATTCACAGATTTTGAATATGTGAACTCATATCCAAATTATTTTCTTCACACCGAGATCAACTTGCTTGACTGTTTTTAGTACTGATGCATACATGTTTCCCTTTTCTTTTCTTTTTCTTCCTTCATCTTCTTCTTTTAAACATATACACATGATTCATGATCACGGTATAATTCTCCAGAGTACATGTACATGCCTATGTATACCAGTGTGTGAATATAACTATGCATATGTGTGTGTCTATATATAGGCATAATAGTACATATCTTAATTTCTAGAATCTTCAAATGCAAGTAGGGAGAGGCTTGTACTGAAAATTGGCTACAAAACAAAACATGCAGATAGAAGCAATAAAAATATGAATTACAAGGTGACATTTAATTTTCGAATAGGAATTTGCCTCCACTATAATAAAGATAATTAAGGTGGGGAAGGGTAATTGGAGTCAAATTGGATATTTGTCATTATCGCCATCATCGTCGGAGCCTGTCGAGAGCTCAAAACACAAAGCTTCATCGGGGGTAGGACTGGGATCGCAATATATTGGCAATAGATAGCGAGCGCGGCTGGGTTTTCTTCACCGCCGAAATGTTTTCCCGTTCGCAAACTGCATTATTCTTCATTGATTGCTGCATATGGAAATTCTATGGGTTTTTTTTTTTTTTAATACAATTTGGGGTATGTTAATTTCTAATTTCTGAAAAAAAATAATTTACGTTTTTATAAAACATAACATTTATTTACGAAAAAATGTAATGATAATTTTTTCCTCTTAGATGGGAATTCCTCTCTGTGTTGTAAAAGTAAAGGCACATTTCACAAATGATAAATAGTTCACTTATTGAATTAAATTTTCAAGTCAACCTTGTAGGACAGAAAAGCACGCCATCAAATTTTCATGTTCTTTTTACAAAAGAAAATGAGTTGTGGCCCCCAAGTGTTCCTCTGAGGCAAGTGGGAGAAACCATTTTTTAGAATATTAATGCCATATGGCCATGTTCTACAAAATGTTCTGCCGATCATGGTGAGTTTTTCGGAGTTTGAACTGCTTCGGCCATATGTTCGATGTTTGTTTCTTGAGTAACGGCTGTCGAACAACGGAACACCCTTTTTAATTGAATCGGGAACGAATCCAATACTTGAGCCAAAACTGGCTTTCTCAATAGGCTTACTTCCTTTGTTCGATGGAATCCTGTCTTGAACTTAGGTTTTCGAGAAGATGAAGTCTGATCCCAATAATATATCAAAATAGTACTTAGCAACATTCAAAATTAATCTTTTTCTGTAAGTTTTATAAGTTGATAAACAAGTTGGAGTCGTCCAGTACAATAAGTGACCCCATGACATGGAAGGTAATTTAGACATATTGACATTTTTTTTTTTAATCTTTAGATAGTTTTTAAATATGTTTTAATTCCATTCTCATAAATTTCTTGAATAGGTTGAAATACTTGAGAACTTTTAAAGAGTTGTGGAGTTGGAACTTAAGATGCTATCATTCCCAAGCAAGAAAGCATTTCATTTTGCTTTAATATTTTGTTGTCTTTTAATGTTTCTTTTAGTATTTTGGATCTTGATTATATGATAACTTGAGACTTGTTTGGATGGTGATTTGCATATAGACACCAACTACAATTTAGACTTATGTTTTATTATAATATATGTTTGTCTTAATCATTATGGATTTTTGATAATTCTAGTTGTTAGTTTTATAGTTTATATGAATATGATGAGTTTTTTGTATTAGTGAATTTAGAATTTTAAGTGATTTTTTATCCAAAATTTTCATGTTAAATGAGTTAGAAACCAGTTTCGTGTTAAACAGGCTGTAAATGGGTTTTTTGTGTTAAATGACTTATAAACGGGTTTGTTTTCGTGCTAACCCATAGTGGCCCGTTTAATAATCGTGTTCGCATGTCGTGTCGTGCTACTCGCTTATTAAACAGTTTGTGTTTATGTTTATGTTTAGGTTTATGGCTCATTTATTAATAATGTCATGTTCGTATTCATACTTATCATGTAGTGTTGTAATTGGGTTGGTCTGAATCCGACCTGTGGACACAAATTGCCAACCCTAACATGCCTATATATGTGTATATACGTATATATGTATATCTATGTGTTTGCAGTACTACATAGGCATATATGTGTACATATAGAGGCATAATAGTACAAATCTTTCTAGAATCTTCAAAATGAGAGGTGCAAATGCGGCTTGTACTGAAAATTGGCTACAAAACAAAACATGCAGATAGAAGCAATAAAAATATTACAAGTGACATTTAATAATTTTCGGATAGGAATATGGAGTCAAATTGGATGGCGTGAGAGACGACTTGGATCTCTTCAATTCATGAGGGGTTATACATCGCGTCATGTTTGGTGTCCGTAATAAGTTTCTGATATTGACAACCAAATCGATAAGAAAAAACTTGCGTATATTGCTTCGTTTGACCACTAACATTGATTGCCATTACTCATGCTTCAGCACCTTTTTACAGCTAGCACATTTTGCGCCGATTATGTAGTGTATGTGCGTATGTATTATATATGTGCATTTATCTTAAAAAGCAATGGAGTTAGTTTTAAGATCTTGGGATAAGTTGTCAGAATTCAATACTATATAAAGAGACATGATTATTGATTCCTAATAAAAGAGTGTCTATGAATTTCGTGTTCGAAAGATGAAGAGTTTCAAGATGTATAACAAATCAAATATTTGATTGGATTCATATGTTTTCTTTTCTTTTGTTTTTATTTGCTCTGTAATATTTGAGATAGGGTTCTGAATTTTGTTTTTTGTTTTTTGTTCTTCTTCTTTCTTTTTCTAATAAATCAAAGTGGAACTTTTTTTTCTTCCCTCCATTCGTACATGTAGATATTAATTATGGGGGGAGAATTTATCTTAATCTCTTTATGTATCTTATTTCTTGGGTTTAATTAAATACTAGCAGTTTCTATTTTTATATATAAGTGAAAGATTATTCCTTAGTCGAAATATTTTTAGGTTCTATATTTTTATTCTAGGAACAAATCTGATTAGGCTAATAGTTCCGCTTTAGTTTTATATTTAACACATGATTAATTGAGAAAGAAATACAAAGTAAATGTACCCTTAAAATTCTAATATATATGCCTCTAAGTGACGCCCTGTGTATTATGTTATTATGATTGTTCTTTTCGAGGATGATCACTACTATTTAGTATTTTTCATTCTTTCCGTATTCCACATATTATTTAACTACATCATATCATATTTTTGCAAATTCTTTCTTCTATATATACTTCTAAATGTACTAATTTTTATTATATTTTGACATTTTAGATTATTGACTTCTAAGATCTAATATTTATATGCCAAGAAAGAATTTATCAACTTTATGGGCAGATTTTGGATTCAAAGAGAGATTTAAAAGCGACCAAGTTATCACCCCATACAATTGATTACGATAATAAGCAATATGATCAGTCAAATGCATGTGCAGCGAACGGACTTCAAAACGATTAAGTAAGAAACTAATTAATAATAAAGAAAATGCCATGCATATAAACTCCATTATTCATTACTGAAAACCTACTACTCCTAGTTGATATTTATTTGTGAACTATTCCATTTTTTTTTTTTTTTATAAAAAGTTGAATAAGACGAGATTTACATTGATTTATGAAATTTTGATATACAAAAATGAGATTATAATCTCTCGGAACAAATAGAGTTGTGCAATCATAGAGACGAGATGTGGACTTGTATAGCTTTTGGTGTAAGAAGTCAAGCATGATGCAGAACTGCTCACTGATGCTTATCGGTTTACTTGTTGTGTGTTGACTTTCAAAAGTCAGTCGTAAATGACAAAAATTTATACTCAAAGAGTCAACCAACACATGTCAAGAAGTTATTATCGAATCCGAATTATTAATAAATATTTATATAAACAGATAGAATAGAACTGATTAAAGTCAAACAATGAATATATAACAATGCCAAGTTGCCAACCATCCAGATTAATTATCGTGTTACAGCTTGGCCACAGTCTAATCTCAAGTCCTTGCTCAATATTATTTGTTTGATTTGGCCCGTACTTAATGTTGACAGGTAACGCGGTTAGATATTGATAAGTTTTTAACTTTTATTTCTGTCAAATAATAAAAACTTTTTTTTTTTTTTTTTTTGATACCCGAGTCGCGGTTGCACGCATTAGGTTTGTGGTTGGTGTAATATTGAAGACTACTGATTTGCATGCATTATTTTGGAAACTGTGTGAAAGAGATAGATTCGGTGATGATCCTCACTCAAAGAAGTTGGTAATTATCGTCTGTATATGCGTGTGAAAGAGGACCTACAACAATATCATTAGGAAACTCAAATACGTCTCTCAGATATTGTCCAACCAATTTCTTTTTTTTTTTTTTTTCCCTTAATAAAACACACGATTGAGACATCAATGAACATAGGACGTTCATCCTGTTTCTCGATGGAGAAAATGAGAAAGATCAATAAGATGGGATCAATAGATTTATAGGAGACAAGACCTAATAGTTCAAAACCAATTTGTATTCCTAATATATACAACGTAATAAAAATCACGAAAACAACATTGTAATAGTCAACCAAGAAAAAAAAAAAACATGAAAATCAAATCAAGAAAAAAAACGTAACAATAAATAATCTTTAGATCTAGTTAAAGATGTTGAAGAGGGTCGAACATTAAGAAAGACAAGTCAAGAGAGCAACTTCACAAATATGTACGTTTGCTCATAGAGAAATGAAGATTTTAGTTTCAAGATCTTGAGATAAATTAGAAGAACTGACTTACTTGCAAATAAAAATATGCAACATCCGAAAAAAAAAAAAGGTGCATATAAACTATGTGCTTACAAAAAATTAAGGATTTCAAGATGGAATCGATTCTAATTTAGGTTCGTTTGCCATCCATGAAGGATTATTTCTTTTATTTTATTTTATTTTTAGTTTGGTTTGTCATTGAGGTTGGATTGTGATTTTATTTCCTTATTCTGTTTCCTTTTTTTTTTTCCCTTAAAACTTTGAGTGGATCATGCTTTAGTTCCTCCTCTCTATTATATATACAAATAAAATCTGTATTGTTATTATATATATTTCTTTCTCTCACTCTCTCAAATCTAATTCTAGTAGTCATCTAAAATATGAATCTTGCATGTCTCTGGGTTCTTCTTCCCTTTATTCTTAATCTCGAAACTTGCCTTTTGCATCTTCTTATCAGCCTTTTGGCAGCTTCTTCTTCTGGGCAGCAAGTCTCTTCTCAGCCTTCGTGGATTGATATTGAGAAAATTTAGAGAGAGATAAGAAACAAAGTTAATGACCATGTTTACTTATTATGTTTATTTATCAGGAATGAAGAATGATAGTCAATCATAATTGATTTACTTGTTACTTTTTTTTCGTAATATGAGAGTGAAAACGGTATGTCCCCACTAATTTGAGAATTGAGATTGTCAATCCCATACCCCTATGAAATATGACTCCTATTTCTCATATTAATGTTAAATTATTGTCTTATCGATAATTTACTTACAAAATATTATATTGAAAATATCCAAAAATATATATAATAACTACCTACATGTTAATTATTCTATTAACTTAACACCCATAGGGGTGGATAGGTTGGCAAGGATGGGTGCCTTCGCGAGGCTTTTCCCCTTTGTTCACTCGGGTTCAATTTCCATTGCCACGCCTTAGGCCTCGCTCCAGTTTTGGTTGTTGAAGTATGATTTGGTGATGGCATAGTAGATCCCGGATGGCCAACTGAGAGAAACTAGTACAAAAAACTTGTCTCCCTGCCATATTTAGGGAAAGGGGTTCTTGCCTTTAGGACTGAAAACCTGTAAATGATATGACCACCCCAAGATTCTTTTATTCACCAAAAAAATATTTCTATTTACTTAATATTAGATAATTATCATAACTATTATTAATTTTCCTAAAATAAATAAAATTATTTTTTAATAGAATAAAACAATATGCATTTTTTTTTTTGCACTTTATTTTTTATTTTTATTCAAGTTTTTATATTTTTTTTAACTTTTTTTTGGACAAAAATAATACACAATTAATTTTAATTTTAATTTTGATTAACAATATGATATAGTAAATAAACAAATTTATCATTTTTAAATTCTGAGAACACAATGAAGGGGGTATATAAGAAAATATACAATAATTCATTCCGATTCTAAGTTTAAGTGAACACATAATTGGAATTCATATTGATCCCGATTCAAATTCCTAGAATCAGATATATAATTTATTTGGATTCTAAATCTTACATACTCTTATTTATACCCACTCTAATTACAGATAAATACCGCATAAGCTTTCTGTTAATATTATTGTGTAATTTTTAATGAATGCGGCAATTTTGATTGGATAGAGAGACAGACAAAGAAAGGAAGGAAGGAAGGGGAAAAAAAAAAAAAAAAAAAAGGTTAAGTACTCATCTCGTGAGTCATGTTCTATGAAATTGTTTATTTGTCTTCAACTTGCTGGGACTTTACTTTCAAAGACAGCGACGTCAGACATATTAATTACAGTAATTTGGGTTCTCCAATCTCCATACAGGATAGATTCAACTTGTTAATTAACTTCATTATAACTTCATTATTATATCTTTTAATCACACAGATGAGTCTGCAATTCCCTAAAGAGATTTGATCAAAGACGAAAGTTCATAGCAGGAAAAAAATTGTCCCGACGTGACTGTGGCTTTAATTGGATAAGCAAAGGTTATAATATTGATACTACAGATATATTGTAACCTTGCTTATTATCCTATTTTACTTTCAAAGCTAAATTCTTCAAGTAAAGCCCAACCATGAAAAGTTCAAGCATAATTTGTCGTGAACTTCATTTATATTTGCACAGAAAAGCGTCATGTAAGTTAAACCTATAAGTAAACCCAAAAGAATAAAATAAAAATGATTGACACCATTCATTTCTTACCAAAATGGTCAACAAAATATTGATAGTGATGCTACCTAGAAATTTCAGCAATATATATCATGACATACAGCTAGCATATATATATATATATATATTCTCATTTCCAACACCCATATTTATCAGACACGAATGGCACTTATATCGGTTAGTCTCTTGAGTCATATCAGGTAGTCTTTTGGATTATACTAATTAATCTCTTGGGTTGTTATCTCTCTCTCTTGTTGAACGGCCGGACGTTGGACAGAAAAGTATTCCATATATATTTTTTGTGCATAGCATATGTATTTTTAGTTTGTACTCTACGTATGCATGGTCATAATTTTAAAAATCCTTGTGTTGTATCTCAGTCATGATCCTCTATTAATTAGAATGTTTCTGTAATTATTTCAAGTAAGTGTGATACATATATATATAGAGTAAATAAGACAGCATGGACATTCTATACGGGCATTTTACATAGTTTAAGTGCATCTCAGTCATTTAAAAAACGACAACTCTCTCATGTCATTATTTGCACACACATTCTTTGCCATAAAATGTACAATATGTTGTTCCAAATAGGACATTCTTAAATAAGGGTAACTCCATTCCGTAAGCTACTACTAACCAGGCACTATAATACAACTCGAGTAACGTATTAGAGCTGACATTTACAAATCACCGCTTATATATCAATCGTTTATTCGACGGGCGTAAGCACGTGAATATATAATTTCTTACTTAAATAAGACCTCCTTATGGTGGGTGCTTCGGCCAAAATTTTCAACCTGCCTGTGCAGTGTCACGTGCCTCAAGCGTGACCTCTCTCCATGGTGCAATTAAGATTGATTCAGAAAGTTGAAAGCAAATCAGTTGGGGAGTTGAGTTGCCTTAAGCATCTTCACATGTACTCCAGTCTTCCCTATAAGTGTTCCCATTTCAGTCATATATCTATATCCTCCCCAGCTCAAAAACAAAACCCACCTCTCTTCTCTCTTCTCTTTCTCTCTCATCTCTGCAATTTCTCTCTCTAGAAATGGGTGTTCTCATTCTATTCTACATCCTCTCCTTCATCTACTTCCTCTTCACGGTTTGGAAGCGGTTCGATGAGAAGAGGGACAAGGAGTGCTACATTCTCGACTACCAGTGCTACAAACCCACAGACGACCGCAAGCTCGACACCGAGTTCTGCGGCCAGGTGATCAGGCGGACCGAGAACCTCGGCCTCATGGAGTACAAGTTCCTCCTCAAGGCCATCGTCAGCGCCGGTCTCGGCGAGCAGACCTACGCGCCGCAGATCATTTTCGCCGGCCGTGAGGACTCGCCGACCCTCGTCGACAGCATCACGGAGATGGAGGAGTTCTTCTACGACAGCGTCGGGAAGCTCCTTGAGAGGACGGGGTTGTCGCCGTCGCAAATCGACGTCCTTGTCGTCAACATCTCGATGTTCTCCGCCGTCCCGTCGCTCGCCACCAGGATCATAAACCACTACAAGATGAGAGAGGACGTCAAGGTGTTCAACCTCGCCGGAATGGGCTGCAGCGCCAGCCTGATCTCAATCGACATTGTCCAGCACGTTTTCAAGAGCCAGAGAAACGCTCACGCCCTCGTCGTGACGTCGGAGTCGCTCAGCCCAAACTGGTACTCCGGCAACGACAGGTCAATGATCCTCTCCAACTGCCTCTTCCGCACCGGTGGTTGCGCGATTCTCCTGACCAACAAACGGTCTTTAAAAAACCGAGCAATGTTCAGACTCAAATGCCTGGTCCGGACCCACCACGGCGCGAAAGACGACTCCTATGGGTGCTGTCTCCAGATAGAAGACGACGAAGGACGCCTCGGCATCCACCTGGCCAAGAACCTTCCGAAATGCGCGACAAGAGCGTTCGTCGACAATCTCCGCGAAATCGCACCAAAGATTCTCCCGATCCGAGAGCTTTTCAGGTTCATGGCAGTCTGGATTCACTGGAAGATCACGAAAATAAGCTCCTCATACGTCAGCTCGGCGAAAGGCGGAGGAGCCGGAGGACTGAAAGCGGAGAAGCCTCCGGTGATGAACTTCAAAACAGGGGTGGACCATTTCTGCATCCACACCGGAGGGAAGGCGGTGATCGACGGGATCGGAGCGAACCTGGATTTGAGCGAGTACGATCTGGAGCCGGCGAGGATGACGCTGCACAGGTTCGGGAACACGTCGGCGAGCAGTCTTTGGTACGTTTTGGGGTACATGGAGGCGAAGAGAAGGCTGAAGAAAGGGGACACGGTGTTCATGATAAGCTTCGGAGCTGGGTTCAAGTGCAACAGCTGCCTGTGGGAGGTGGTCAGGGATTTGGACGCCGACGGGAATGTCTGGAACGACGACGTCGACCATTACCCGCCGGAGAAGCTCACCAACCCCTTTATGGACAAGTATGGTTGGATTCAAGATGAAGATCCGAGTACGTTTAAGATGCCTGAGTCATTATCAAAGAATAATAATTATTAAGAAGGAGATTGAAGAAAACAAAAGAAAGAAAGCGAACGAAAGAAGACAGGTTAAAGATTTTTAATTGTTTATGGTTTTAGTTTTTCTCATTTATTAGACCTTTTTTTTCACATATTGTTTTGGAAAGAAGAAAAGTTTTGAAAAAAAAAATGTCTATTTCAGTTGATTACTATTATTATTATTTTTTTTTTTTTTGCTCTCTCTCTCTCTCTCTCTCTCTCTTAATTAGGAATTCTTGTACAATAGTATTATGAGGCTCTTCTTATTGTTGTATCCCCTTGCTCTTCTTAGTGCTTGGCAATGCCATCCTATTGGAGACTCAGCTATTACATATTTATCTTTCCCTTAAATTGTTCTCTTTGTTTTTTTTAGTTCTTTGTTTTTGTTTTTTGTTTTTTGTTTTTTGTCTTAGACCTCTTATTAGATTCAGAATTTGTATTGTTTGATTCACAAAAGAAATATAAGAATCTTATTGCAATATTTTCCTCTGCTTTTGTTGGCTATATATGAAACTTTATTTATTGCAATCTTTTTGTTGTAAAAACTGTTTTTAAACTATTTTGAAAAGCCATTATGAGGTCAAAATTTAAGTGGGACCTACTTAATAAAAGTAAAAAATCTTGATGGATTTGTGTTTCCTATCGTGAGGAGATTGTAATTGTAAATTCATACGCTCAAAATAATAATCGGATGAATGAGAAATTGATGCTCAAATTATGCCCATTGGTATTGGAATTTGTTAGAAAAATTGTTAAGAATATGGAGTCCCACGTTACTTAAGCATGGAGGCTTGATGGACATTATAAGAATGGTTATAATCCCAGGTTAATTTCATATTAAAGTAACATTAATTCAAGTTTGTAATAGGAGGCCTTCACAAGAATGTTATACACACATTACTAAGTTATTCTTGCTCTCTTTTGTTTTTCTTTGTTCTTGGGTGTTTTTCTCTTGTAATCTGTTTTTGTAGTTTTTGGTGATAAAGGAAGGCTTTGGTTTCAAGTTCGCCAAAAACGGTTTTTAATCATACTAGAATACCATTGCTTACCATTGTATCCTGGGAGACAAATATTCGTTGAAAACTTGTGCACTTACCGGAGGAGGCGAATCTGTTTTAAGAAAATCGTGTATTACACGTACCTCGGCATTCTTTATCCTCATGCTATTACACTCGGATTAAGATTGAATTTCTGGTTGTAATAATTTTTATTTCTATATAATATTTTATTTTATATATTGAATTTGTTCGCTGTCTATGCTCCATATTTTCTTACACTTTTTGCATTAAAATCCGTTATAAGTGGAATGAACATACCACCCGACCCAGAAACAAAACATGGTCCCTCCCCGCCATGATAAACAATTGTTAGCCCAGTTGTTTTCGTGCTGGTTTTTACTTATACGCACACACACACATTTTAGTAGCTATGCCCTAAATAAATTGCACACCCAAATTCCAGCTAGGGAAATAATTAACTATTTTTATATATATATTTAGAGCTTGTTTGGCGTTTCATTTTCTTTCTAGTTAAATTGTACTTTTCAGGTTGATTTTTTGTTTTTTTCTGAAAAATTAATAAAAATTATAACAAGTTTTTTAAAAGTCAACCAACTACAACTTACAAATTTTAACTTCAATCGACGATCCAAACAAAAACTTAGATACATATATATTTATATATGTATCTGAGCAGAAGATCATCATAATTTGTTGAAAACTATAATATTGAAACAGAGGGAGAGAGATCTGCTGGTATGCAGGAGAGGATAAGTTTTCCAACATAAAAAGTGAGCTGTAGCGAATGTTGCTCTTACCCAATTAAATTTTTTGAGTCGTTAAAGCTAAATAATGTTAATATATATTATTGTTTGGTGCCGAAATATTAAGAGCACTGAATGCTACCAGACTATCAGTTGTCGGGTCCAAAGTGATGGAGGACAGGTATGCTATTCCCTTTTAATTTATTATTATTATTATTATTATCATCATCATCATCATCATCATCATCATCATCATCATCATATATATATACACACCATTTTTCTCTCCTATCCGTAC
>JAFMPE010117263.1:0-13282 GCA_024759925.1 Ficus religiosa | reverse complement strand
AATTAAAAGAGTAATCGGTCAAAATGGTCCCCGAACTTTTTGATAGATGATGATTTGGTCCTTATTTTTTAATTTTGGCTAAAATAGTTCTAAACTCTTAAAACCTTGATAATCTTAGTCATTTCCATCTAAATTTATTAAGTTTTTAACAGAAAAGGTCACATGACCTAACACACGTATTCTATTTCTTAGGGTTTTTTTTTTTTTTTTAGTTCTTTATTTTTCTCTTGTAGGTTTCTTGACCATTATAATGGATTAATATAGCAGTTAAAATTGAAAATAACTTTCACATTAAGGAGGTGAACCATTGTAAATTTATATATTCTCTTCCTTTTTTATCATTTTATTACTCTCTGTAACTCAAGAACTTACCAAAGAATAAAAAGTAACCAATGTGTTTTGGGGTGGCCAACTCTGTTTTTCACGTGAGCACAGAATTAGTCACGTTTCTTACCATGAATTAGCTAGTCCTCCCACAATAATCACACCCTGTGTTTGCCATTGGAATTCAGGTGTTCACATCACACGCCTGCACAAGTCTGCCTACTTTCCCACACTAAAAAAGAAACCCAAAAACAAAAACAAAAATAATAAGTAAAAATAATAATAAATAAATAAAAGGAAGAAAGAAAGAAATCTAAGGGTTGGTTTGATGTTTGAGTTAAGTTTGAAAATTTTAAGTTTGAGTTGAAAATTTTTGTTGACTTTTCAGAAAAGACAAAAACTTTTTCAGAAAAAGACAACAACTTTTTCAGAAAATGATAAAAATTGAGATGAAAAATTACATTTTAGTTTGAGATTAGATAACTCATCAAACAAAACCTAAGAAAAGAAAGATCCCGAGGTTTGTTTTTTTCTCTAAGTTCCACTCTCAATTAAAAAAATTAAAATTTTAAATTTTAAAAAGAAAATAACACCTCTATTACTTCCCAAAGGACACGAAATACTTTTTCCCACCAAAAATATAGTGAAGTCCTTGACCAACCATGTGAGACTCTTAAGTTCATGCCACAATCCAATCACATGAAACTATGGTATTATGGTTGAAGATTTTATACTTTTTAATTAATAAGAGCTCATAACATTCACGCAAAGTTATTAACAATTACAAACACCCGCCCACTTTTTTTTTTTTCTCTTTCTTTTTCCGCTAAGTCATTGATTGGCTTCAAAACCCTTTTTTTATTTATATTTTATATTTTATTATTTTTTCTTTAATTTAATTTCTCTCTTTGACGGCCCATGTGATTCCTTTCCCCGAGTATCCGTGACTTTGCCATGATGTACAAGACAAAATACACTACTACGCCTTAAATTGTGGTATCCAAAGTCCAAGTCTAAAACCCTTGCCTAAACCCAAATTTCACTCTCGTAGATTACGCATATTCAGATGTAATAATGACTTTTAGGATGATTTGACAGTGCAAATAAAAAATCCTTCCCCAAAAAACTGCCAAAAATCGTGAAAATATTTCTACCAATTTACGGGGCTTTTAGGGCATTAATTTCAAACGAAAACTTTTAATTATTTTCCAATTTCACTATTCTAATCTTTAATCTTTCTTTTTCCTTCTCAAAAAAACTCTTTAAAGTTCATAATTCACTTATGTTAAATCAAAGTAAGATGATTTTAAAAAAATACATAAAATGATGAGATAAACAAAAGAAATCCATTTTTTTTATGAATTGGGGAATATATTTTAAGTTTATACATTTTTTAACTACAAACTATTCATTTTCAACCAAACACATTTTCATAACTCAGCTCATTTCAAAACATTTTCAACACTCCAACTTCAATTGGTGTTCCAATTTCCGGACACTTTTCTATATATGTTAATATTTTTTGTAATAATTTTGTTGTGTCCTTTTGTTTGTTTTTGTCATAACTTTCAGTCTTTCACTATATCTAAAGAAATGGACAAAGTCAAAAAAAAAAAATTGCTTGTTGTCCCCACATCTCAATCGTCTCATATGATTTGCCGCAGTTGATCCCGTGAATATCATGACTCTCTTTTCTCTAATTTGTGGCTCACTTTCTAACGACCAACGAACCGATCTCAACTTCTTGTCCTATAAATACAAGTGACACAAAATCATTCCAAGTACTAAAAAGCATCACAAGCTCTCTAGTTTGTAGGGTGTTTAGCTAACTAAAACCAAAACCAAAACCAAAAAAAAAAAAAAAAAAATGTCTCCACCACTTAAATTCTCCTTAATGAGTCAAATTCTACTCTTAATTCTCTGCTCTTTCACTTTATGTTGTTGTGCTTTCACTTCTTCGGATTACTCCACTGCCCTTGAGAAGTCCATCCTTTTCTTCGAAGGGCAGCGGTCGGGGAAGTTGCCCTCGGATCAGAGGCTAAAATGGAGGGGTGACTCTGGCTTGTCTGATGGCTCGTCTTATCATGTATAATTAAGTCCTTCCATGCTTATTTTATTGTCATTTTTTTTATACTTGAGAGAAATGATACTAATTGAACCGGTTTTTCGTTACTTGTTAATTTCGTGTCAATTTTAGGTGGACTTAACCGGTGGCTACTATGATGCTGGTGATAATGTCAAGTTCGGATTGCCAATGGCCTTCACCACCACGTTATTGTCATGGAGTGTTATCGAATTCGGCAGTGAAATGGGCAGCCAGATTGAGCATGCCAGAGCCGCGGTTCGCTGGGGGACGGATTATCTTCTTAAAGCAGCCACTGCCACCCCAGGAACCTTATACGTCCAAGTAAGCTAAAACGATGCTTTAAAATACGAAGGAAAAGGCTAAAATCTTATTAGAACTTAGTTTCAAACCATGTGAAAGATACTAAAGTCTGCTGCTTTATTATGTGGGCGCAGGTGGCAGATGCAAACATGGATCACAAGTGCTGGGAGAGGCCCGAAGATATGGACACCCCGCGTACTGTTTACAAGGTGTCGACGCAGAACCCGGGATCCGACGTTGCAGCAGAAACAGCTGCTGCATTGGCTGCAGCTTCAATAGTATTCAAGAACTCCGACCCCTCTTACTCCCAAAAATTGCTTCAAACGGCCATTAAAGTGAAGACATGACCTTGACAAAATTAAGTTCATTTTTTTAGCAGCTTTGCCATTAATATCATTGCCTTCATTAACAAGAAAGCTTCTATGTGACTTCACAGGTCTTCGATTTCGCGGATAAGTATAGAGGTTCTTATAGTGATTCTCTCCATTCAGCTGTCTGCCCATTTTACTGCTCCTACTCCGGATACCAGGTAAACTAACTATACGGATAGTTTACTCCTTTATAGTGGTTAATTCTCAATATGAGAGTTACGACGACATTTTTAGCCACTGCTGATTTTCACTATTACGAAAACAACGTGTGCTAACTCCGCATCAGGCGATAATTAGGCTCCACAAATTGTACACTCGCATCGTTGAATTCTTGCGCTTATTTGTTTTTCATTTCTTTAAGTTTACTGATAAATTCCACTTCTTCTGTTAGGATGAACTTCTCTGGGGCGCGTCGTGGATTCATCAAGC
This sequence comes from Ficus religiosa, assembly GCA_024759925.1. Taxonomy (NCBI): domain Eukaryota; kingdom Viridiplantae; phylum Streptophyta; class Magnoliopsida; order Rosales; family Moraceae; genus Ficus; species Ficus religiosa. Next base: position 9,772 of record JAFMPE010117263.1, on the reverse strand, counting down.
CTCGCAGAGCACTTCATACTTGGATTATATCAAGTCCAATGGCCATTTAATGGGCGCTGACGACGATAACTACTCCTTCAGCTGGGATGACAAGCGACCCGGAACCAAAGTTCTGCTTTCCAAGGTTTCCTTCTCGAACTTTTCCTCTCTGTCTCCTGCAAAATCTTAGAGATCACTAAAAAAAAACATTCGACAACTTTTTTATTTGGATTCTCCAGGACTTCTTTGAGAAAAAGACTCAGGAATTCGAGCCATACAAATCTCACTCAGATAACTATATATGCTCCCTAATTCCCGGAACATCCAATTTCCAATCCCAATATACCCCAGGTACACAATTTTTTACTTGTTATTACTCAGCTTGTGAGAAATTACACACAAGATTTATAACAGTTCACCCTCGACGTCGTTTACAAGATAATCGCACACGTCGCATCTCTTAAACTCTGCATGTCGGTGTTGCTCGTACTTGATTTCCAAAATCGGTGTCCATCCAATACAAGTAAAAATTACGAAAACCTAATAAAATTATTTTACAGGAGGACTTCTCTACAAAGGAAGTGAGAACAATCTTCAGTATGTCACTTCTTCAGCTCTCCTGCTCCTCACATATGCCAAGTACCTCAAACAGAACGGAGGAATCGCAACGTGTGGAGGCTCAACAATCACGGCGGAAAAGCTAATCTCACAGGCGAAGAGACAGGTTGACTACATTCTAGGAGACAATCCAGCAAAGATGTCTTACATGGTGGGGTTTGGGGAGAGGTTTCCGCAGCACGTGCACCACCGGGGCTCCTCTGTGCCGTCCATTCATGCACATCCCGATCGCATTCCCTGCAACGATGGTTTCCAGTACCTCAAATCTAGCTCCCCAAATCCTAATGTCCTTGTTGGGGCTATAGTTGGCGGCCCCGATAGCCGTGACAATTTCGCTGATGATCGGAACAACTACCAGCAATCTGAGCCTACTACTTACACCAACGCGGCTTTTGTCGGCGCCCTGGCTTACTTCGCAGCCAAAACTACCTAAAATAATTTAGCATTTCCACTGTTGGAGTCATGCATGAGGAGGATCAGTAAAAGTACTACGTAGAAGTTGTTATGAGATGTGTAGTGGGTTTGAAGTGAAACATGTATCCGCTTTCCCATTATAAATATGCATCTAAATTAGGGTGAATCGAAAGATTTTAGAATCTTTTGGCCTTCGACATGCAAATTCCTACTAGTTTTTCTCTTAACACATTATCCATCAATAGATAATAATTGAATTCACCTGTCAACGAAAAGCCGTTATATAAATTATAAGAAACCTAACTGAATTAAAGAAACTTGTAACAAATAGTTAGAAACAGAGCTTCGCTATTAAGCTTCGCACCCTCGTGTGACGTGGGTCCGACCCCAACCTCATAATGTGGGTGGGACCCATCTATGCATGTGCACTCATATGTCAAAGGATTTTTATTATTTTATTATTTTTTTTAATTTTTATTTTATTTTTTTGGGAGCCGCATTAGAATTAAAAGAACGTCAGAAATTCACAACCGGCTAAAATTTTGTCCACTCACAGAATCGGTCAGTCAATTTCACATGTCAATAAGATTTTTGCAGATGAATGAGAGGGCATTGAAGCCAAAGGAACTCATGACAAATAGTCCATACTGCTCTGGTGATGATAATTGTGGTATCCAAATAATGAACAAAAGAAAAGATAGATATATATATATATATATATCGAAGCATGCGTCTGGCAACCAAGAAAATCCTCAATTCTCTTGGATATTATGGAGCCATTTTTTGTGCCCTTGCATTAGTACCACTAAAGTCGTATATGAGGTCGTTTTCGGAACAGCATTGGATTCAATTTTGTGAAAAAACAACAAATGCACCCCATGCCTAACTAGCTTATAAAACTGCTTCATAATGTGGACAATTTTTTTATGATTATTTGATAAGAAAGAAGAGTGGAAGAATGAGACTAAGAGATGGATTCTAAATCCTTTAAAACACTCTGATTTTGATCATTTCTAAATTGGAGAGATTGTTGGATGCATTGATACCAAACTTCACGAGAGAAAAGATCCCTCCCTTCTCACTCATTTCTCTCTTCTAGACTATCTATCACTTCCTCTTTCATATTGTCTCCCCTTCCTACCAAACGTATCCTAAATGGTCATAGTAAAAATAGTAAGACTGCAACATAAAATATGAAGCGTATCAAGTTAGCAACCGTTAATTGAAGTTAAATGAGATTTTAGAGATCAAACTGTAAAACAGTTAAATCAAGATCACTACTTTGTATAACTAGATAATGATTAACAAGGGAGTAAGTGCTGCTTGGGGGAGTGTTTTCAAAACACTTTTTTGAATTTTTTTTCTTTTTTTTTTTAACTCAACACTACATTTTACTATTCACATAATTTATTTTAAAAACTCAAACTTTAAAAATCCATAACTTTATTATTTCAAGTCGAAAATGAGATTTTTTTTTTAATTATATAGAATTTCAAGAGAATGGAACTTCTTCCATATTTTTTCTAAAAATATAAAAGGAGAGAGAACGAACTAAGATTCATATTGATATTTTTTATTTTTGAACACATTTCAATGTTTTACACTTTTTCACTCCAAACATTTTTTTTTAACTAAACACACTTTTTTAAACTCAGCTCAACTCCAATCAAAATATTTTTAAAAACTTGATCTCTAATTGTCAACTCAAACAGATTTCTTAAGATGAACCCGTTGAAGAAGGTACATATTTATTATATTAAATAATTGTACTTTCATCTTACAGGTTGATATTATTACTTTAACCGTAATAGTCTGGTCTATGAAATTTACACCGCACAATTCAAAACTACCTCCAATCATTTATCAAACCATTAAAAAAAAAAAAAAAAAGAAGAAGAAGAAGATAAATGTAAGTGAAAAAAAAAATCCATAACTCTTCGTTCAGTCAAAGAAGTGAATAAAAATGGTTGAAAAGTTTACCATTCTAGAAGGAAGGGAAAAACAAAAAACAAAAAAAATCAGGTCTCTCAAACTCTTCCAAGCAACAAAACCACCGAAAAAAATAATTAAAGTAAAAAAAAAATTTTTTTCTTTTTTGAATTTGGGATTAAGAGATTTTGAACTCTACACCTTTATTAAACTTATAAATATCGAAGCAGTCAAGAAATTATTCGTGAGAACATCTTACAGCTAATGCTTTCCTAAAATAAGTCATGTATATTGTTGATCATCACCAGATTTTGTTGAATCGCCTGTATATATATTAGATGATTAACTCCAACACAGAAAGAGAATAAAGTTGTATTATAATAAACCTTATTTTGCAATAACAATGTTTATTTTTCAATCCAACGTACTCCAAAAGAAGCGGCCATTTTTGTATAATAAAATTGGGGGTCGGATAAGAAAGTTTGCATATATGTATATATAAACTAGGTTTTACTTTTACACTACTCTTCATTCAATCAAAGAAGTAAACTTGACTAGCTCTGTTTGGCACTTGAGTTTAACTTAAGTTTAAATGTTTTTTTTTTTTTATATTTTTCTGAAAAAATTTTTTGACTCTTCTGAAAAAATTTTCTGTCTTTTCTAAAAAATTAACAAAAATTATTATTAAAACTTAAAATTTTCAAACTCAACTCATTCACCAAACATCCTTTTACTATTTTAGAGGTCTGGTCTCTCAAACTCTTCCAATAAACAATACCATTCAAAAAAATAATAATAAAAAAAATCGGTGGAAAAGCATTAAAGAAGAAAAATCTTCCTTTCACCATGCCGGCTGATTTCCACGCATTTTCCCATAATCCTGCGAAATTACAATTCCACCCACAACAACAGAACTCCGAACTGAGAGGCAAACAGGGTAACTAAAGAAAAACCATAGCCCCGTTTCCGTAAATTCACAAAGAGCATAACTTTGCAAGCTCCACGACGGTCGTTTTCCGTTTGGAGTTTCTTCTGGACCTAAAACCAAACCAATTGCCTCTCCTCCCCGTCTCCAAGAAGACTCGACAAGTCAGTCCTCAATAAACCCAAATTTTTTTCCTTCGAAGAATCGCAATTCCATTGATTTGCAGATCTGAGATTGGCCTGATCCTCTCAGATCTGAATCGAAGCTTCAACCATGGCGATCTCCACTCGATTTCACCTCCTCTTCCTCACCATTTCCATGGCGTTTTTCTCCCTCTCTTTTGCGGAAATCCGGTTCAGCCAGATTAGAAACGACGACCGGCCTATTATCCCCTTGGACGAGTTTGGATTCACGCCCAAAGGTCGCCTCGAGCTCAACGTCTCGGCGATCTCTCTCTCGCCGGAGAAGTCCGTTTCCGACCTCTCCTATGTCGGCTTCTTCCTCTGCACCAGGGAGTCGTGGACCCACGTCTTTCAGGATCTCGAGGATCGCCAGATCCAGTGCGTGCTCAAGTCGGAGATGGTGAAGGGGGTCATCACCTTCAGCTCGCTCGACAAAGCCCTAGCCGAGAAGAGGATCGACACGGTGTACAACGAGACAGACGCCGATCAGTACACGCTCCTCTTCGCGAATTGCCTCGAGGGAGTTAAGGTCTCGATGAATGTCCGATCGGCGATGTACAATCTCGAAGGGAAGGACAACGCCCGTGATTACCTCTCCGCTGGCAAAACCGTCCTGCCTAGGGTTTACTTCTTCTTCTCTTTGATCTACTTCGCTCTCGCCGGAATCTGGATTTTTGTGCTCTACAAGAAACGCCTCACTGTTTTCAGAATCCATTTCTTCATGCTCGCCGTCGTGATCCTCAAGGCACTGAACCTCCTCTGCGAGGCGGAGGACAAGTCGTATATCAAGCGCACCGGAAGCGCCCACGGCTGGGACGTCCTGTTCTACATCTTCAGCTTCTTGAAAGGAATCACTCTCTTCACTTTGATCGTCTTGATCGGCACCGGCTGGTCCTTCTTGAAGCCGTACTTGCAGGACAAGGAAAAGAAGGTCTTGATGATCGTAATTCCTCTTCAGGTCATCGCCAACATCGCTCAGGTTGTGATTGATGAGAGCGGTCCCTACGGACATGACTGGTTCACGTGGAAACAGGTCTTCTTGCTCGTCGACGTCATCTGCTGCTGCGCCGTGCTGTTCCCGATCGTCTGGTCGATCAAGAACCTCCGGGAGGCGGCGAAAACCGATGGCAAGGCTGCTGTCAATCTGATGAAGCTGACGCTCTTCAGGCAGTACTACATTGTGGTCATTTGTTACATTTACTTCACCCGCGTTGTGTTCTTCGCGCTGGAGACCATCACTTCGTATCGGTATCTCTGGACAAGCGTGGTGGCATCCGAGCTCGCCACACTCGCTTTCTATGCGTTCACTGGTTACAAGTTCAAGCCTGAGGCGCACAACCCTTACTTTGTGATCGATGACGAGGAAGAAGAGGCTGCAGCTGAAGCATTGAAGCTTGAGGATGAGTTCGAGTTGTAATTCGCCAATTCGCCTCAGACACGACGGTGCAGCCCCTGAGATCGGGGCTGTTGAGGTAGAATTTTCATCAATCATAAATGGGTCAATTTCGATCCGAATGTTATAGGAAAAATTGAGTTAGAATTTGTGCTGTGATTTCTTTATTATTGTGTTGACTTTACCTTGCCTTTTAGTTTTTGAGTTAGTAGAACAGTCTCATATACATGTTACATTTCTGTGAGTTAGATACCCTGAGTTGATGTCTGTGTATTGGATAGTATGTGTAAGTACTGATACTTAATAATTCGCATACATTTTTGGGATAAAGCTGTGCTCTTTATATGTCTTTTTACTCGTAGTTCAGACGTTTACAGAATAGAGTTTATTTTCCAGTTTTATCAGGCTTTCATTCGAGGCATTGAGAGTTGTTGTTCTTTGTAGAACTTAAAGATCAATGCATATTGACCAACTTGGGTGTTCATATCCATTCTGATTATGTAAACGGGATCTCTCTGGGCTTTGAGAAATCGTAGGAGCGATTAGTGATTATCATCGGTATGAGTGAGTAGTAGAAATCATGGAAACCGGATTAAGTTTGGTCCTTTGCTAGAATGTGATTTTTGTTTAGTGAAAGGAAGATTTAAGTCATTCAAAGGTTGTTTTAGAAAAACTTCCTTAATTGGTTAGAGCAGGTTTTCAGCAGTTCTTGAATCTATGCATTCCTTGAGAATTCTTTTCCTCTTTTCATTACCAGTAAAGGATTGGAAAGTTTTGCATTCAATAGAACTGGAACGAAGCAAGATACAGAGTAGCTTGCAAACTCATAACAGGAATCTTCTATTCTTTCTAATATTCAGTCTGTGATTATTGTGAAAAGAATCATGGGCATATTCTGACTATCTGTTAGTCAAGTTAGGTTCGGGTTGCATTTATAATGCATCTTCCTCCTACACTACAGTACACACAGGTTAGCCCGACCCTAGTTTCATTGCTGGCTGGGTACTGCCATCTAGTATCTAATAATATTTGTCAGCTTTCTTTACCTAACATCTCGCGCCAACGATGTGGCACATAGTTTAACAAGTCAGTTTTAATGACGAAGGCTGAAAGCAAACTATGGCCTGCTCCGTTGACTTGGTTATCCTAGAACAAGAATTTATTTATTTATTTATTCAGTTTTAATGACGAAGGCTGAAAGCAAACCATGTCAAGGTCTTTTTTTTTTTTTTTTTAAATTATCATTATTGAATGGTTGCCAAGGACTTGGTGTGTGAAAGTAGTGTAGATTGATTTTCTTCTGAACATATTATCCCATGTTTCTTTCTATAACTTAAAATTCTGAGATAGTGTGTCCCTATTGTTGGATTGTGAGGTTTATGCAATGAGGATTTGAGTACTCTGATGAACATATAGATTGGACACTGTTATTCTTAAATTAGTTAATAGATGGGTACGAAAAAATATGGTTTCTACTCACTAAAGAGTTGAACTTGAAAGCTCTTACCAAAAACTCTTCCCCTCCACTGTTAAGGCTACCAGCTAACCTCAGTAGGGGTTAGTTTGGTGATGCTTTGGGAGTTTTAAATAGTCTTGTATACAAATTACGATGTAAATATTGTGTTTAGCAAAAGTACTCGAAAGTCATTTACACAAACACCAATGCATTTAAATTTAGATAAGTTAGAATTGCTAATTTTTGCTTTTAGCTTTTACTTCACCTTTTGCTACAACTAAAAAGAAATTATAGCAAAAGCACAGCAACCCCAAACTAATCCTAGAAGTGGTCCGGAAAAATAATTACTGTCGGTATTTTCTCTTAAGAAAATTGTTAGAGAAACCAACTTTAATCTCAACTTTGAAATACCAATCAATATAACATATGACTTGTCATTGTCATATCAATTGATTACATTTACTAATAAAAATATAACACATAAGTTGTTACTTAAAAAATTGTAATTAGAGTTAGATGTCCTATCATTGCTCTTCTGTTAATTGTTTGATTTTAATCAAAATTCAAGATGCACATTTTTTTTAATGTGATTTAATTGAATACCATTGCATCAAGTCCCTTATCATTACCATTCCACCACTCCAACCAAACGCATTCCAAATTATTTTAATCCAAGCTCGTTTATTATTGAGTCCATTTGTCCAACAGAGTTAAAACCATTGGTAAAAAAATGTGGGGTGAGATTTTGAGAGTTTGATACAACTGAAAAAATACAAGGAAAAAAAAAAAAAAACAAAACAAAAAACACCAAAGAAACTACACCAAGTGTGAAAATGAGAAATCAGGATAAAATCAATTAAAACATCTTCGAGCTTTTGTATAGTTGTCTAGTCACCACAAGTGTGGTGGCCTAACAATAAAGAATTATTGTGGATCAATGATCAAAGATTCGAGTGTTTGGGTGACCCTTTTAAGGATCTTAAATATGAATACTTGTTTAAAGTGCTTGGAACCATGCCCCTTGTGTATTCTTGTCATTAGCAAAGTGCTCCTCATCGAGAGCATTCAACGAAAATTCCTATAGTATTTGGATAGTCCCGTTGGTAACACTTGGGAAGAGTATGCTAATGCTAATCAGTCTCTTCTTAATCTCTTGATTTAAAAAAAAAAAAAAAAAAAAGGTAATGGTTGACCAATGACCATGATCCACTGATTCTAGGAATTCTCAAACGATGAAGCTGTCGACGTTGATGTCAATGTTAAGCCGATGAAATCTATCTATCGAACGAAAAAAAAAAAAAACTGCTTCTCGTTGGCGTTTTTCATTCACGCCGGCCTACCATGGATTCGTGTGCTCTATAAGAAACGACTCGCCGTTTCTTATTTTCAATAGAAGACAAACGGCTCACCGCTTTCATTTCGTGGTACTCGTTTAGTGGGGAACAAAATATAAGGGAAGGAATCTAGGTAAGAACAACATAGAGGACTTTCTTTTATATGATTGGTATGGATTTTCATCCCTCATTTAATTTATTTGCTCTTTTTTTTTTTTTTTGTAAATTAATAAGTTGGTCCCTGAATTTCTTATCTTATGCAATTTTGGTCCTTAGTTTTTTTTTTCATAACTAGCTAGAATGTCTATAAACTATTAAAATATTCCCACAATAGTCCTTTCTGTTAATTTTTGAATGGAATCCATTAGTTAGCATCACTTTTTGACAAAAAATACTAACAGATTCCGCCTAAAAATTAATAGATATGACTATTGTAACGACATTTTAATAGTTTTAGAGACATTCATTGTTTTTTTCTGTAGCTGAAATGAACATAAACTATTAAAAACATTGTTACAGTAATCCTTTCCGTTAATTTTTTAAGAAAATCCGTTAGTTATCGTCACTTTTTGACTAAATTACTAACATATTTTGTCCAAAAATTAACAGAATTGACTATTATAACAATAATTTAATAGTTTAGAAACATTCTAGTTACAGAAAAAAAAAATAGAGAAGAAGATCAATGGCCAAAATTGCACAACATTCCCTATCAAATAACTCATTACACTAATCCCCTCACCTTTCTCCTTCCTTTTATTTTCCTTCTTATCACCAAACTCTAAATTTGATGATACTTTAATAAATATTTTAGAAGCCTGTATTTTGCCTACAATGATTGTATTCACATTTGATGAGGTCTAAAAGTTTTGAATCTTCTATTTAAAAAAATAATTTTTAAAAAATACATTTTCAATTAGAAACGATCAAATATATTCCATTTTGAGATTGTAGGGTAATATATAATAGACTTTGAAATACTGGAATGATCAGTAATTTAAATACTTGAGAGTGATCAAAACTATTTTAGAATGATCTAGAACTGTTTGTAAAAATTCAATTTATGTAATTCCCTAAAAAGTAATTTTTAGTTAAAATATTCTCGAAGTCAAAGTACTTGAATCAAGAACAATTGTGTGAGCTTTTATGTCTAGTGCATTCTGTTTTATTCTTCAATTCATAAGCTTTTTAAATCCTAAAGTTTCAAGCTTTTTGGCCAACAATTCCGCATTAATGTCCTTGATTTCTTTTGTTCTTGAGAATACGATAGTTACATATTTAGAGTTTTATTTGATTGATAGGTTTAAACTCATACTTAAACAGTAAATTTAGACTTTATTTAAAATAAAAATAAAAAAGGGTTTGAAAATTGAAGTAAAACGGAATGTGAAATGAGAGCTTAAATAAAAATATGAGAATTTTTAAATAACAAAGAAAAATAATATTATACTTCCATTTAAAATAATAGGGAGAGTCTGTGGTAGAGACTCTCCCATTGACTCTACCGGTAGAGTCAATTTTTTAACCGTTAAGATTTAATCG